>ML354109.1:0-61875 GCA_005239505.1 Nicotiana paniculata | reverse complement strand
GGTTGGGATATTGGAAAGAAACTGTAATTATGTGATTATTGGCTAGCCTAGTTCCACGATAGGCGCCATCACAGATGGTTTAGGATTTGGGGTCGTGACAGGTTAACGGGTTGATTTAATTGGGATGGGGTAGTAATTTGGCCCAAGTCCGAAAATATCAAATTAAAAGAGGCTATTTGTCAAATACCCAATTAACTTGATAAAATAATTTATAAAAAGGGCTGATGAAATGATAAAAATTTTATTGATGCATAAAAGTGATTTGAAATAGCTACTTACTATTATAAAAATATAAAAAGGTCATTTTCTTGTAAAATAAAGTAATTATGCACATATAGGCTATTATTGCAAAGTTATTGCAATTATAACCTGAAGATGTAATCATGGCTATTCATGAAATAATTAAAGCTTAGTATAAATATAAATAATGAAAAATTAAGAAATAAAATTATTAAAAGATCGTTTGTGATACAATTAATAATTATATATATAATAAAATACTGGGATAACTTAATTAAAAAAATTCTTTTAAAATGCAGAAAATTATGGAAAAATATTAATTGATGCTCATGCATTGTTTTGACGATATATATGCATTTTTGAAAATAATATAGGGAAAAATTGGGTGTCAACAGCTTCCCCTCTTTACCCGGGAAGGATGAAAGAGTTGTCGAGTAAAGTCATGATGACCAACTTTGACCGAATGGGGCGATTTGAAAGGTATAGGCCACACACTGGTTTCTGAGCTGCCTACATATCCCTGGTTTTACCGGAATGAGGCCGTGTGTAGTTATGAACCCACTGGAAAAATAGACCCATGGAGTTATCACAAAGACGGATACAAGGTTTTGAATAGGTGAAATGGTTACGGTGAGCGGTCAGATTTGGAATAGTATGAAGGAACTGGAGCGGGATCGCTCCTGTTAGGATTATGGTTGCTCATCAGGTTACCTGAAAATCAAAATGTTTATTGCAAGCATATATCATTGCGTACATTTAAACATGATGCAAATTCCCTTCAGACCATGAGAATTGTCCTTGGACGGTTGAGGGTGATGTCCTTAGACCAGGATGTCCCGGGCCATGAACTGTGCAATAGGGGATTCGCAGGCCATGAAATGATGTTCTCGGGCCATGAATATGATGCCTTTGAATAATGATGTGCAAGTTTGAGAGATCCTCATGCCATGGCATGGTGTCTTTCGGCTATGAGGATAGTTCCTACAGACTATGAGGCCTTCGGACAAGTCAGTGATATTTCAGCCCATGAGGTGCAAAGACATGATGGTAGAAGCAATAAAGACATGGCTTAGTCTTGTATAAAGTTGAGGGAAGAGCTTAGCCCGAGAGAAGAGAATATTGCAAGAGAGACAGTGCTTAGTCTCGTGCGAGGTTTGGGACAGTGCTTAGTCCCATGCAAATACAAGGTAGTGCTTAGCCTTATGCAAGATTCGGGACAATGCTTAGTCCCATGCAAATAGGAGGCAGGGCTTAGACTCATGTAGGATTGAGACAGAGCTTAGTCTCATGCAAGGAGAAGGCAAGGCTTATGCAAAGAGAAGGCAGTGCTTAGCCTTATGCAAGATTCGGGACACTGCTTAGTCCCATGCAAATAGAAGGCAGTATTGGGACACTGCTTAGTCCCATGCAAATAGAAGGCAGTGCTTAGACTTATTCAAGCGGGAGGTAGGGCTTAGCCTCATGCAGGATTGAGATAGAGCTTAGTCTCATGCAGAGAGAAGGTAGTGCTTAGCCTATGCAAGATTCGGGACAATGCTTAGTGCCATGCAAATAGGCAGTGCTTAGTATTATGCAAATGGGAGGCAGGGCTTAGCCTCATGCAGGATTGAGGCAGATCTTAGTCTCATGCAAAGAGAAGGCAATGCTTAGCATCATGCAAGATTTGGGACGATGCTTAGTCCCATGAAAGTAGAAGAGTAAGAGTGAAGTATTCTTAGCTGACAATGTATTTCATGCATGGAGATTATGTCGTTACGTTGGTGTTTATCATAATGATATAGTCCTGTATCCAAAGAAAATTTGTGAGTTGGTGCGGGGCGAGGTTGGTTAGTGCCTTTGCTTGCTCGATCTTCTCCGTTTTGTCAGAGGATCCCGTTCAAGCTATTAGGGGAGCATTTGGCTAAAGCAAAGTTTCTTTTTCAAAAGCATGCATGCATAATTTCAAAAGACATAGTAGTATATAGTTTAGAAATTAGTTAGATGAACCAGTAAATGTGACATAATCAGAGACATTGCGACTTCCTCTACTGTAGAATTTTGAGGGTCCTTCTCAAAATTCTGCCCCAGTTAACTAGATGAATTTTCTGACTGCTCCGTATGCTGCAGTTGATTGAACTTACTTCAGAATTTTGAGGGTCCTCTTCAAAATTCAGCCCAAGTTTCTGATTGTGGGGGAAACAGAAAAAATTTATTGAATTTTGACCGAACCCACAGGGCTACCTACGTATCCCCTCTTAAACGGGAATCAGGTCGAGCGTAGTTTAATTTACATCATATATAAAAGCATAAAATTATTTTACACATAGTATCTTTTGACTTCATCTGAATTGGTAGGCTTTGGCCAGATTTCTCTGTCCATCTCTGTGAGTATGAGTGCTCCTCCTATTAATAATCTGTGAACCATGTAAGGACCTTGCCAGTTGGGAGATATTTTCCCTTTTGCTTCATCTTGATGCGGAAAGATCTTTTTCAGCACCAGTTTCCCCGGTGCGAACTGTCTTGGTTTGACCCCTCTTGATTTGCAGGCTCATGTCTGGCTTGAATATCCTGAGTTTTTGCTTCACTAGCGGAAACATTGGATTTGCGGGAAACTTGTGAGCCAATATGGATGTTCTCAACCATGTCATATCATCGTATGACCATGCAAAGATATCCTTATATTCCTTTAGTAATCGAGTGTATTCCTCTTTCTCTAACAGTGACAAATAGATGCTTATGCGGGTTTCCTTTACGGTTTCGGAATCTCCCAAGTTGACTATCTCAGCATCGTCCATGTTGGACTTGGGTTTGTTCTCATAATTCTCTACTTCTATGACGATCTTTTCAGGTATTACATACTCTTCTTCTTCTAATTCACTGTCATTATGTTCCATTGTCTCATTACATGTTACAATCGTCGTTCATCAAGATAAGAAATAGTAATGCTGTAGGGATAAGGATATGAAAGAAACATAGTGATAATAAAACATCAAGCCATTTAAAAATGTCAAACAAAATGATTTTCAATAACTCAAAATAAATTTTTTGGAACCTTGAAAAATATTATTTAAGACAAAAGAAAAATGCAGAGTGGAAATTATTTTTTTTTAGAAAAGTGAACAATGTTATTCAGCCTTGCTACCCCGGGACTCGTCGGGCCCTTGATGGTCTAACAGTTCAATTCTTGAGGAATTCTCCTCTCTCCACAGCCTGGATGGCAGGGTCTTCCTCCCCCTCCTCCTCGACGATCACACAGCAGTCCATATCATCATCTTCTAAGGATAAATTCCTAAATGCTTCTTCTTCCTATGATATCCATATGATATCGGCCTTACGGAAGGTCTGACTCAAGTGCGACATAGGTTTCTCAAGAGGGTAGTATGGACAATGCAACAGTGGTGACCAATCATCGTATTCCTGCTAGGTGTACTGATACCCTAGCCCAAATGTTGTACCATGGTGTTTCAACTGTATAGGCTTTGAGATACCCTGAAGGCTTTTACCGAGGCCCCTGCCAGGTTCGTACCCTTGCCATGCCAGTATACTCTCTATTTTCTACTCCACCATTTATCCTTTTCAATCGCGTTAACACGCTCGATGCGATGGTAGGTTTCTCTGCCTAACTTCCTTCTACTTTCAACCACCGGAACAGTCTGACTACTGTAAATAGGGTTGCTCCCATCTCCGTGGATGATCACTTCTTGATGGTTCCACTAAAATTTTACCTTTTGGTGTAAGGTGGATGCGATAGCTCAAGCGGCGTGTATCCAAGGTCATCCCAGCAACAGATTGTAGGAGGCGGATATGTCTAGTACCTGGAATTTAACATCGAACCAGGTAGGACCCATTTGCAAGCATAGGTTAGTTTCTCCGATCGTGGCCCTTTGAGACCCATCAAATTCTTTCACATTCATAATCCCTGCTCGTATCTCATGTAGACCTTTGCCCAATTTCTTCAGAGTTGTCAACAGGTAAACATTGAGGCTGGATCCTCCATCTATCAAAACTTTGGCGATGAACTTATCTTCACATTTCACTTTGATGTGCAGTGCCCTGTTGTGACTTAACCCTTCCAGTGGCAGTTCGTCTTCATGGAAAGTGATCTTATGGCTTTCTAATACATGTCCTACCATGTTAGCCATCTCCCCACTGGTGATGATTTTTGGAACATATGCTTCATTCAACACCTTTATCAAAGCATTACTGTGTGCTTCAGAATTTTGCAATAATGACAGGATTGGATATCTGGGCGAGAGTCTTGTTCAGATGATAAACAACAGAATACTTCCTTGCTTGTACTTTCCTCCAAAGGTCGTCTGGACCAGTTTCAATGATGGGTTATTTGTTAGAAGCTTGCTTACTGGTCTCTTCCAAATGCTCAGGTGTATAAACCCTTCCTGTTCTGGTCATTCCTTGTGCAGCGCCTGATTTTTTTGTCTTTGACTTTCCCTTTCGTTTAGCCTCGGCCACATAATCCCAAGGTACAACATTGTAACTGAAGGGTGGTGTGGATGCCACTGTTACAATGAAAGGTTTGCTGCAGGTGGCGTTACTTCTACTTCTAAAGGATTAGATGCGGCTACCTTGACTTCAACTGGCGGTTGTACCTACATCATAATGAGATTGAGTGTGACTGCAAGTTTCTTAGGATCATCACCTTCTCGAATAAGTCCTATCGATCGCTCGGGATCCCACTCTTCATCAGTTTCTATCACATTGATCCCTCCACCCTTATGATCTGGGAGAGGATTGTTGCAAAAATTGGGTGTAGATTCCTTCGCCTGTATGACCTTACTATCAATTAGTGTTTGTATCTTGTCTTTCAAGGTGCGGCACTCGTCAATAGTGTGTCCCTTCATGCCGGAGTGATATGCACATGTCTTATTTGGATTGACCCATTGATATGAATTCTCCATTTTCCGGGAATAGGGGTGACATATCCAACGGCTTTCAACCTTTCGTATAACTAGTCAATGGGTTCATCAATGGTAGTGTACTGTCTGGGTGGTTTGCGGTCAAAATTATGCCAGGGTTTTTGGTAGTTTGGACGAGTTGGAGGTGACTGATAATAGGATGGTTGGGTATTATAGGTGTGGTAGGTGGTAGCAGGTTGGGAATATCTGGGAGGTGATGGTTGGTATGTGGGTGGAGGTGTTTGGTATACAAATGGATTTTTTAGGCCTTGGGCAACCATTAACGTTCCCAATTCTTTCTTTTTTGGTATGCCGCCTAATTGTAATGCTTGGTTCGTGGCCTACAGTGCCTCAAAATTTCTTACCATTCCACTTTTAATACCTTCCTCGATCCTTTCTCCGAGCTTGATGATATCGGAGAACTTATGATTCTCAATAACCATTAGCCTTTCGTAATATTGCGGATCCTGTGCCCTGACAAAGAACTTGTTAATATGATCCTCATCTAACGCCAGCCTAAACTTTGCTTCTTCTGACCTCCACCAAGTAGAATACTCGCGGAAGGTCTCAGTTGGTTTCTTCTTGAGGTTCTGGATATAGAAAACATCCGTAGCATTCTCCGTGTTGAATCTGAACCTATCCATGAAATCCGACGCCATGCTCACCCAATTAATATTGGGATTCTGACTTATATACCAAGACAGGGCATCTCTAGTAAGGCTTCTCATAAATAGCTTCATGCGAATCCTTTCGTCTTTTCCAACCCCACGAGCTTTTCACATTTGTTCTGAAATGAACCTTTGGGTCGCCCGTTCCATCAAACATTTCGAACATAGGAGGTTTGTAACCCTCCAGCAGTTCCACATCTGTATGAGTGCACAAATCCTCATAATTCAGACATTCAATTCCTTTACCTCCTTCAACACCCTGGACTCGGCTTGTGAGCTTCTTGCGCTCTTCTACCATGTTCTTGATGAGCATGTCTTTCTCGAAAGATTCTGGTGTATAGGAGACTGGTTGAGTGGACTGAGGTAAGGTTTATACGTATATAGGGTTGTTCTGGTGAATGCCAGAAGTTTGGTTATAGTGGTGATCATTGGTGGAGTTTTGGGGTTCGGGGATAGGTTACGGTGTGTTCTGCGGAGTGTGATATGTGTTTTGTGAGTATTGAGTAGGGAGATGCTGATTTTGAGGAGGGTTTGTATACTGGTGAGGTGCGGGAGGACTCTGTGGGCGTTTGTTGGGTGTTTTCTGAGGTAGTGCAGGTTTTTGGGTGTCTGGGACATTCAATGTGAGGGAGAGATTTTCCAAGTTACGGACCTGCTCAATCTCACCCTGTAGTTCAAGTATCTTCTGCTCAAGCCGTAAAACCAAATCATTTGGGCCCTGAGTGCCCCGACCATCGGAAGTTTCCACATTCTCAACATGTGCAGTGTTGTCTATTTTGATGTTGTTTGTATCATCCATTTTAGCTTTACCTTTGCCTTTCGGTACACTTGGAGGAGGAGAAGGTGGAGGGCCCCTGGATCTTGTATTATAAGCTGATGATGCCAGTATGCGTGAACCAACCTTGGGGAATGGGAATAATCAAAAAGTAAAGAAAAAGAAAAGGTAACCAAGTCATTAAGGGTTCTAAAGAGAGTATTTGCAGTATTTAAACACATAGTGCTGAAATGTAAATTCGCGTCGTAGTTTGGGAGCCTCGTTGTGCCCGAGGTAGGCCTAGAGACAATTTGGTTTAGAGAACTTGAATTCCAATAATTGCCTCATTTCATTAATGCAAAAGTAGATAAATCTAAAATGACACTAAATAAGATAAGTCGTTAATGGAACTTGGCCTTATTACATTTGAAAAGCAGGTAAATGTAATCTACTTGGTCCTAGAAAGACCTTCCCCAGGCTTGATCTTCTTGGCTCTGTCGATCAGGTTCCCTAGGTCGTGCATGCCCAAAAATATGTATACTCTCGCTAGATGTCCTCCTTCGCTTCCCTCAGCATTCTGGAAGTCGGCAACTCTTTTCCTCGTCTTCCCCTCCAGCTCCATCAGACCGTGCTCCAAATATTCTAGCCTTTCATTAGATTTGATAGCCCTTTCCCTCCATTCATTGATCAGTTCCATATCATCCTGTGTTGCTCCAGATGCTCAGCCTCGGACTCATGAACCCTTTTGCGCAGTTTATTGTATTTCACTTGGGCTTCATCAACTTCGTCTATGACCCTGTTCCCCCGATCGACTACCGACTCAACTACCCCTACTATGTTGTCTTCCAACCATGATAGGTAAAAGCGTACATACCCTGCGTGGTACCTTTCTAGCTCGATGGTGTCACTGTCTATAATAATCTTTAGGTGCCACATATGTTGAGCTTCACATTTGTGTGGGATGTCGTCATCCTGAAAATTTGCCCTGTAATGACTCATTTTAGAAACTTGCGGTATGACTTGATTCCTGCATGTATCATAACCCTGATGGGAACATAAGGGTATATGCCCCTTAACACGGTCAACACCAGGTGCAGAGTGTCTCTAGATCTGATGATGAACTCACTGGTAGGGAACCATTCGAACATCCATTGAACCTGGTGCTCAGTCAAATTGTCAAAAAAATGCGCCCATTCTGTAGCATTTTTCGGTTGGGCAAACATGTCTGGGACGTAAGCCATTCTTTTAGGGTGATGGAAGTCTATATGATCATTCCACGCCCTTTGTGGAAACTCTTGACGATATTGACCCCTTGGGAGATGCTCCAATAACTAAACATGCAGTAGCAGATTACAACCCTCAAAGTGTTTTAACCCCTTCCCGCGGCAGTCCAAGGCTCCGTAGATGTCAACTATGATCATAGTTACAATGGTATATGTTTTTCCCTCGATCCCCTCCATTAAAGTTTTTGCTACCATAGCCAGTCTATTGTGAATTCTGTCTCCGACATTAAAGCCTACGTTGCCGCGGAGAGGAACTAGTCCAATCCAAAAGTCAGTACGCGCCACATACTCGTCATCCGAAATGTGCGCCTTTCAAAAATCAGTTAGAAATATGTAGTCCGGGGTTCCGTACCCTCAAGACAAGATTTATAACCATTACTTACCTCCACCGAGCCACAACACTAGTCCGAATTGCTCTTGCCCCTCAAATTGGCTCCCGATTTCTCCAAATCTAGCCAAAATCAGTTCAACATCATTAATATATACTCAAGGAACACAACCCAATCGAAAATTATCAAATTATATAAAAATCTCGAAATTCGGCCAAACCCGAGCCCCGGGCCCATGTCTCGAAATTCGATAATTTTTACATCATTAGAATCCTAGTCCACCCATGTGTCTATACATACCAAGAATACTAAAATCAGACCACAATTGCCCACTCAAATCCTCAAAAGAAGAATCAATTTCCCATGCACCCCTTCTTCTCCAATTTGGGTTTAATTCCAGAAAATTATATGGTTTAATCACATAGAAATTGACATATAAACGAGTTATGAAGTTAAAAACCTTACCTCCAGGTGATTCCCTTCAATTACCTCTTCAATCCTCTCAAAAGTTCTCCCAACTCGTCAAAAATAGAGGAAATATGAGCCAATTTCGCATAACAGGCCTTTTAAAACATTCTGCCCAGCTATAAAATTTCCTTCACTGCGATCGCGAAACTTGGCACACGATCGCGATGCACAGACCAATGAACCATTACGATCGTAGACCAATACATGCGATCACATCGAACAATTCTCCACCCCATACACGCACCTCAAAATACCCTACACGATCGCATAACCACCCACGCGATCGCACTACCTATCCTGCCCAACCTATGCGATCGCAATCCTAACCATGCGATCGCATAGAACAAAATTCCTTACCCACTATTTTACTCTATGCGATCGCAAACATCCTCCCATGATTGCATAGAAGGAAACCAGAACCTCACACCAGCAACAGATCTGCCCAGTTTTCAAGCCAAGAATTGTCCGTTAATCACCTGAAACACACCCGAGGCCCTCGGGACCTCAACCAAACATACCAACATATCCAATAACATCATTCAAACTTAGTCGAGCCTTCGAAAGACAAAAACAACGCAACAACACCAAAGTTACATCAAATTCAAGCCTATGAACTTTGAAACTTCCAAATTTCGCCAACTACGTTGAAACCAACCAAAACACCTCCGATTGACCTGACATTTTGCATACATATCAAAATGACACACGAACCTGCTCAACCTTCCGGAATTCCATTCCGACCTTGATAGCCTATTTTCCACTGCCGACCGGAAATTGCCAAAAACTAACTTTCGCCAATTCAAGCCCAATTCTACACCGGACATCACAAAAATATTCGGAACACACTCCTAAGTCCCAAATCACCTAATGAAGCTATCAGAGCCATAAAATACACATTCTGAAGTCATTTACCAACAAGTAAACTCTCAGTTGACTTTCTAAACTATTAGGCTACCTTGAGAGACTAATTGCCTAAATGCTCACCATGACCACTCTGAACCCGAACCAACCGACCCACCACACATAAATGAAGCTGAACCACATAAAATGAAGCAGAAACGGGGGAAACAGGGCTAAATTCTCGGAGCAACCGGCCGGGTCATTACAGTAAGGTTTCTATAGAGGTCTGGACTGGTACCCTCAAGAGGACAACTTGAAGGGGAAAGGCACGGAACCATTGACTGCACCGCTGATCGACTAATTTTACCGCAAATAAGCCATTCCAAATTGAAAGGGTGATATATAAGAATAGCGCAAGCACTCATTGAGCGTTGCTATAGGATTGATTACGCACGAGTCGAATATGATGTTGAACATGATTTATGCAACAGTAAATAACATGTTGTCACTTATTTGCATGTTAAAAATGATAAATGTGGCATTTGATAATTGAAAGACGCTTAAGAAGGGAAAAAAAGGAACCAAGTTAGTTTTTGTAGAAAATCATAAATGCTTGAAAATAGGCAATTAAATTCACAGAAAGGGGAAAGGGAAAGGGTGCACACGTATTAACAGAATAAAGCATGCTTAAAAACTAATTCACAAAAAGCAAGTTTGTTATAGTAAGAGCCTAAGGGAAATGCCCAACAGAGTCGCCATGCTGTCGCGCCCCACCATTTCGCTCGTGGGGTCCGAGGGTTTTGACATTTTTGAGACAACTCCCTTCCTTTTGGGATGTGATATGGGGTGTGAATAGCTGCCACCTAACGGATTAAGGTGCGTTAGGGCACCTAGAGCAAATAACTCATGAAACTAGTTTGCATCACCAGAAATCAGGTAAGGGCTCAAACTTACCTTGAGGGGAAGGTGTTAGGCACCCCTCGAGGTCCACAATGGTGGGTCCCGGCCAAACTTAATTAATCAAATTAGTCTTTAAGAAAACAATACAGCAATTAGACAACTATTATTTAAAACAGGAATTAGAGCGATCCTAAGTTTTTTAGACTATAGGATCATTTCTATGCAATACTTGGTAACTTTCCCCAGGTTGGGGTGCTACATATAGTATTACCGCACAGGTTATCATCTCCTTTACTACCCAATTACTATCTTTCAGTTGTTACTTAAAAACGTTCTAGTAGCTTCTATCTCGTGCCTTATGCATGCAGTGCCCGTCCCTTACCTATGGTCTTGGAGGTATTTAGGACCTCTATTTAAGGTGGTTCTAGACTCACCTATGTTTCTTAAAATGATAAAACTAAGCGACGAACAAAAATCAAGTAGGACTGTCACATAAAGAGCAAATAGGGAGGCTCATGTAAACCTCCACAAACAAATGCACGCTATTCAAACAAACAATCCTTTAAGATCCTATAGGCAGGATATCTAAATAAGAAAAAGATCCTTTATTAAAGCAAGCAATGGACCTATTAGTTTGCCTACTGATTTTGTTCAAAACTCTGAATCTGGGTAAATTTCAAGCAGTACTAAATCACAGTTATTTTTAGCCCAAGAATTCCTATAAGTTCTCCTAAGTGATAACCATAACAGAATATTATAGGCATGGTATCTACAACCGTTAAAAACTGTAGGCATGATTTCTAAGTGTTAGAACATATTCATTTATTTCCTATTGACATGCTTTCTAGTTTACAGAATTAACTCCTATAGACATGATTTATAATTTGCAGGATTAGTCAACTCCTACAGGCATGATTTTTAGGAGCTGAAACTGATTTATTTATTTCCTATAGACATGCTTTCTACGTTTGAAAAAAGAAAAACTGATTCCACCCTATAGGCATGGTATCTAAATTGACTTTTATATCTCCTATGGGCATGACATCTATGTGAGCAGGAACTTTAAACAAATTTCCAAGCAAGTGTATTAAGTTACAAAAATAAGATCCTATATACATGATCTCTAACGCACATTGAGATTTGAAAGTATGCATAAAACATGGGTTCTTGATGCAGAATTGATAAACGACCTATAAACAGGATTTCTAGAATGCAAAGTATGAAACTTCAGATTCCAAACGGTGAGACTAGATCCTATGGGCATGATTTATAATGGTATGCACATAAAGAATCACCACAATAACCTATAAGCATGATTTCTACCTGAATCTTACAAAGATATATAACAACCCCTCCCCAGCTTTTACTAATAACACCGAATCAATTTTTACAAGGATCATTACATTATTACAGACCAATATGAATGAAATACTTAGAGCTATTCGTTACACTATAGAGAGCCTTAGCAGGCCCAACATCAACCTGGAAGCCAAGCCTTCAAGCAAGAAAGTCTGATGTCCACAAGTGGTCCATCCATAATACACAAAATGGGCTTCTAGTGTGTCAAAGTTCCCAAGGGACTCAGGGACCCCGGGCAATGCTCACACCAGAACCTTTCTCAAAGAAACAATTTTAAATGATTGGAAGACCAGTCCCAGTGTGTCAGAGTTCGGAGGAGTCTCATGGACCCTAGGCAGTTCTCACACTGGGGGTGGTAGGACCCTAGATAAATAAGAGTAGAAGTTTGAAATAGTATGTAAGGGTATGGGATATTTTTTTTAGAAAAAAAGCAGTTTGATTTTCAGAAGTGAATAGGTTCAGACCACATGGTTGCAAATAGAAATGGGTCAACAAACAATCACATAGTTTTAAGCAGATTAGCACTTATTCAAACTAAGCATTAATTTGCAAAGAGTAGGAACACTTTGAACTAACAGACAAGATTGGCTACACACATTTATAGTATCTAAACATGTTCATAATAGGAAAATTTATAGCTGAATCAAACAACATTGCTGAAGATTACTCAGTTCATTAATCACCACTAGGCTAGGCCATATAGGGATGTACTAAACAGAAGCATGCTGATGTTTGAAGTATCTAAGCAAACAAAAACATAGAACAGGAACCGAAGCACATTAGTCTAGAAAGAGGTAAACAGAAACCACATATCAGATGGAAACATGCTAAGGTAAACACATAGAACAAAGTAGGTTGACAGGAATTGAGGCATGCTAGTTGAGACAAAAATAAACAGGAACTATTTGGCAAACAGAAACATATCGTGGTTTGAAACACACTATTCATATAACTTACATGGAACATCACAAGATAATAAGAACTAAGGCATAGTAGTTGAGAAAGAGATGGTCAGGAATCAGATATCAAAACAGAAGCATATTGAGGTCTATAATAAACTGACTATATGGGATATAAAGTAGAACCTGATAACAGAAATTGAGGCATACCAGTTAAGGAGATAGCAATTAGGAAGGTGAAGACAATTGGAATCCCAAGAGTCCAGTGCAGCAAATCAAAGAACTTAAGTTGTGTGAGTGTAAGTATGCAAGTAAAAGTGTGTTCTTGTAAGCATAGGTGTGTGTGTAGGAGTTTTCTTGTTTCTTTTTAAAATCAGACTAGTGAAAGGTTTATATAGCATTTAGCAGAGTAAAACAAATAAGGTAGAAAAATTAAGAGCTCACAAATAAGGTATGCAAATCAATCAACCGTTTAATTAAGGCTAAAATCAATCAATTAATAAGACAAAATCCGGGGAAATATCACTTAAATTAGGGGGAATATCATACGAAATCAGTTAACGAGCAGTATTGAAGTTAAATAAGGTAAGCAATAAATCTAAAGACCCTTTATAGGTCGGTCAAGGTAATCAGTACCCAGAAATTAGGCCAGCAACATAATTAAGGGATGCAGTACCAATTATGAGTCACATATAAGGAAAGAATAAATAAAAAATCTTTCAGAGCGATATCAATTTGAGAAGAAGCACAATTTCAGACCCTAATTAAGCACGTAAATCATTTAATTAATTAACTTAATAGAGCCAAAGTGATCAGGGAAGAACAGTGAGATAAATAACTGAATAATGGAAAACCTTAAGCACATCGAAACACAAAGATAAAACTCAAGCAAAGAAATTAGTTGAAAAGTAAAGGAGAAAGGCCGGAGTTGAGTATTTAAACATTTTTTAAAAAATTTGTTGAAACCCTATTGAGAATCAAAACCCTAGCATTAGGGAAAAAATGAAATCGGTTAATAATAAAGGTAAAAACGAAAGAATCTTAAAGGAAAGCCATTAAACAAACTCCAAACACTTCAAATCTAAAGAGATCTGAACCTATTTGGCCAAAAATAGTTAGGTTGGTACAAAAATAAATTGGGATAGAAAAATCGAGTTTTAGACCGGAGATTCGAAGCCATGAAAGCACGAAAACTCACAAATAATGGGTGAATACAGACGGATTCACCAAGAGACTGAGGGACTCGAACCCGGTGTGTTCGAGTCTCTTTGAGATTCCGTCAGATAACATGGAAGTCGAACACCCAGTAGAGATAGGTGGCTAGATAAGACCTAGAATCGAAGGAATAAACCATGGATCGAAGGGGGTTCAGGTGACGGCGGGTTAGGTTAGGTGGAGGTTGAGAGAGAAGAGATGAGGAAGGGATTTAGGGGCAGCTGATTTGAGAGAATGAGTAGGATTTGGGGGTTATGGATTAATTAAAAATGGTAAGAAATATCCTGGACTGTTGAACTCTGAGATCAACAGCCAGGATTCAATATGGGGTTTGGGCGGGTTTAAAGAATTGGGTTATTGGTTTGGGTTATGGGTTAATGGGTTGATTTAATTGGGTTGGGGTAGTAAAATGGGCTAAGTCTGAAAATATCATATTAAAAGAGGCTATTTGTCAAATACCCAATTAACTTGATAAAATAATTTATAAAAATAGTTGTTGAAATGATAAAAATGCTATTGATGCATAAAAATGATTCAAAATAACTACTTAATATTATAAAATATAAAAATGTCATTTTCTTGTAAAATAAAGTAATTATGCACATATAGGCTATTATTGCTAAGTTATTGAAATTATAACCTGAAGATGTAAGCATGACTATTCATGAAATAATTAAAGCTTAGTATAAATATAAATGATGAAAAATTAAGCAATAAAATTATTAAATGATCGTTTGTGATACAATTAGTAATTATTTATACAATAAAATATTGAGATAACTTAATTAAAAAAAATTCTTTAAAAATGCAGAAAATTATGGAAAAATAATAATTGATGCTCATGCATTATTTTGAAGATATATATGCATTTTTGAAAATAGTATAGGGGAAAATTGGGTATCAACACATATCATATCTCATTCTATGTTGCTATTTATTGATACATCATATCATCATTTTTGGGCTAGTTTCAAGACATTGTGAGCCCGAGAGTCCGGAGAGTTTGATGACTGAGTGAGGCCGGAGTGATATTTATGGGATCGGGCTGCACGCCGCATCATGTTTTATTGATTTATGCTTGGATCTGGATTATTATAGCGCTTGGGTCGAAAGAGCCCCTCCGGAGTCTGTACACACCCCATCGAACGCGTCTGATTTATATTAAGGGATGGATCTTCCCTAGGCGTGGATCTTGCCTGAATCATTTATATATGGGGATGGATCTTCCACGGGGCTGGATTGGCCTTATACAGTACTAAGTGACTGCATGTCAGTTGATATATATATATATATATATATATATATATATATTGGATGGATTTTCCTTAGGTTGGATTGGCCATATACAATACTGAGTGATTGAGCATGCTGAGTGAAAAGTGTGAGACAGTGAGATTGAGTACTCTGAGAGTGTGAGTACATGAGTTTATCACTTAGATAAATTGCATTTGACATGCGTACTTGAGATACATGCATAGAGATGTTATTTCTTTCTACTACTCGATTTTGGTGACATTCATGATTTCACCTGCATAGTGACATATAGGCATAGAGATGTACTTTCCTCATGCTAACTGAAAAATAAAACATCATAATTATTGTTGAAAAATTTTGGTAAAAATCACAGTTTGACAAACCTACTCATATTTTGGTGATTTCAGATAAAAAATTGGGTTTCACTGATATATTTTAAAAGCATGCCCATTATTATTATGATGTTATGAACTCTTGTTGGCTAATTGTGTTGGACTCCGACCTCTGTTCCAGCTTGTCACTACTTTCAACCTAAGGTTAGGTTTGTTACTTATTGAGTACATGGGGTCGGTTGTACTCATACTACACTTCTGCACCTTGCATGCAGATTTGGATACTTACGCTGATGTGTATGACGGGAGCTAGAATTGAAGGTGTACCTGCATTCCGGTTATAGCTACCTCTTGTTCATGGTAGCTCTAAACTTGTGAAAAATCTGTTTATGTATAATTCGGACATATGATGTATTTATTTTACACTAGCGTTGTAAACTCTAAATCTTAGAAGCTCATAATTTGTACTACTGTCCTTGGGAAATCCTTTATATAAAAATAATTGTATTATCATTTGTTTCTTAATAAATCTCATTAAATTGGATAGTTGTTAATTGGCTTACCTAGCAGTTTGGGTTAGGTGCCATCATGCCTAGTTGGATTTCGGGTCGTGATAAGTTGGTATCAGAGCTCTAGGTTCATAGTTTCTACAAGTCATGAGCAAGTATCTAGTAGCGTCTTGCAGATCGGTGTGATGACGTCCATACCTCTTTTCGAGAGGCTACATGGCATTTAGGATAAATTTTCCATCTTTCTTTCCTTATTGTGCGGTATTGATTCAGCTTGAAGCGTAACTCTTTGAATTCCTTCCACCCATTCGTTTGTGCATGTGAGCTCTAGGTATCAGACGTGCATCAACGACTTGTGATTCCATGGATGGGGTGTGAGATGTGATTTATGTGTGCTGATGATGGGCCAGTTTGGAGGACTCGAGGATTGGTTTTGACTGTAGCTCGAGCACGGGGACTTCGGTTGTGTGAGCACGTGCTTTTGGACTTATAAGTCCGCTAGTATCCCTATTAGTGGAATTTCTGGCTAGATGAGCGACTGGATGGCTATATGATGAGTATGATGTAATTGCGGAATGTGTTAGGATGGTTCGAATGTGTTGAAAAGAGTATGCTTGAGATTTAAAAAGACCATTGGGTTCTTGATTTCTGTCTTGATGTGACGTATAGTCTCGAGTCATGAGTGTATTGAAGGATCTTTCATGTTTCTTAGTTGTGGAACAAATTAGATTCTCATTGCCTTCTTCATCCCTTCAGACTTATCAACATTAACTAATTGCATAGTAGTTGTGGATGTGAAAGGGTATAAAGTGATGCTAGTTTGAGGCTAAGCAGGTGGATTATAACCTACAAGGTAATATACAGATGCATGATGTTTATGATGTTGTGCGGAGGCTTTCTTATTTACCAGAGGGTTATATTTTTGTGATTTGAGTTTGGACCGGTTGTAATAGTTGACCTGACCGTCACAAGGATGAATGCAAGATGTGCAGATGATTTGAGGCATTAGATGGTTTGTGTTACATGAGCTTGTGAAAGATTTAGTTGAATCTCACTACGGTATTATGGAAGCAATGGGGTATGGTTATTGTAAGTTATCAGATATTTTATTCCATGGCTTTGTGCCAAGTAGGGGAGTCTACTATCGATGAGTTGATTGCACATTTATGTGTTATAATGTTTTCTGTTTGAGGTATAATTGTGAATCAATTATGAGCTGCAGAGGTTGAGATCAAGGATGACTCGAGTAAGGGAATTTCTGGATATGGGTTGTATTAAACTCAACGGGTATATGTGAATCATGGAATAATTGAATGGTTATTCGTGAAGGATGTAGTGCGCACGGAGTAGGAATTTACTCGGTTGTTTAGAGGTGTGGATTAATTTTTTCAGTGTTATCGTGATAATTGGGCACGGGTTCTGCCCGTTTGGGAGGTACGAGTGAGATTTGAGTAGAGTAGATGACTCTCGAAAGGGTTCTAATGGATTCAAGATTTATCTGTAGCAATTGGGAATTTTCAGGATTTGTATATGGCTAGAAACTGAGATTTACATTGGATGGCGTCGAGACTCGCGGTATTTCTATATTCTTATGGATTCTACATTTCCATATCAGGAAGGTGAAGGAAACGACTTTAGATTGACAGAAATTCTCTTTAGAGTGGGTATCTCGGTTGTGGTACTTTTAGGGTGCTTAAGAGGGAATTCAGCTATTTATGGGCCTTAGTGCGATGTGGTTCTATGCTAGGGTTCATAGGGTGAGTTTTGGTTAAGGATCGTGGTGCTCTAACAAGGAGAATTATCAATTTGAAGACAATTCAGAAGGAACTCGGAGAAATAGGACAGTTTAGTAGTAGATTGGATCAGCACCGTAATGGATAGGACTAGTTCGTTGGGTACTTATGATGTAGTGAGTTTTTACAAGTGTTTTGTGGCGATACTCTTGGGTTTGGCGACCTGCGTGACTTGATTGAGCTAGAGAGATTCAGTTTTGTCGGCTTGGTTATGTGTAAATGGGCTTCTAAGAGTTCTCGATGAGATCAAATGGCAGGTTTCTAACTAATCGGGTGTATATTCTTCTTGTCACTCAGAGTTGATTATGAGATTCTTGTACTCTTCACATGACAATATGATTGATATGGTGTGTTGTGCGGGATTAAGGTTTGCGTGTGCAAGGTCACGATTCAGTTTTGAAGGGAAGTTCATTAATTCTTAGGCAACATGGACGGCTTTAGATGACTAGGTGAATGATATCACTACTTGGTATTGCTTGAAGAGGTTGCGCATTTCAGAAGGCGCATTGTGTTTTGACTTGTGAATACTTCACTGGTATTGCGGTGCTCGCATGGTTGATCGACTGCTGATACTCAGATTTTGCTGTGTGGCACGGAATAATTATAGAAGTATCCCTCGTGGGATGATCGTGCATGAGAGATGTGTTAGACATTTGGGCAGTGGGGATCAGATATGGTGATTCATGAGTTCTATGGATTTGGAGATCGGAAAATTTCGTAAGCAGATTGTTTCATGGTTGTGGACTGTGGAGATGTGGCCAAAGCTAGCCAGATGATAGTATGTGTTATGATTCAGTGGTTTTGGACTTTCACAGGGTTATTTATCTATTGTGGGTGGATAGAGTTTATTTGGGGTCCATTAGTAGGCCCAATAAGGATGTGTGTTCTGCACTAGGTCGGATTGGTTGACTTTGTACTGCCATTGTGAGGGATGTGACATTCAGTTAGTGTTGAGCTTCGTGTTCTGATATGTTCTATGAGTTACCCTTATATGCTACGAGGGGTTGTGATTCGTTGGTTATACGCACACATGGTACTGTTCTATTGGGGCCTTATAGTAGAATTTGAGCGAGATGGGTATTTGGTGATGCATGATTGATTGCGCATTAGTTATGTTCTTTTGTGTTTGTGTGGCATTGTGTCATTGCTTCTACGTGGTTATGGTCATTCACATTGGGCACTTGATGTCGATTTGCGCGTGGTTATTTATATTGAGCAGGGTGGGTTGAGGTATTTCATATTGACCAGTGTTTGGATGGGGTCACGCATTGCAACAGAGTTATGTTGAGATGTGATCCTTTATGTTATATTTGTGTGTTATGGTTCTACAGTGTGTGATGGGTTTTTAGCATTGCGTTGTGGCGGTACTTGTTGAGTTTGGGGAATGGTTCTCTCGTTTGAGTCATTTTCCATGTTTGAGTACATTTGAATTATTGCGTATTGGTGGACAGATTGCACGGTTTGTGGCTCTGGGTAGTATTTGTGTGGCATGTCAGTAGAGTAGCTGGTATTTGATAAGATAAGGTCGTCGGATCTAGGATGGCTGTTATCAGAGTTGATTGAGGTATATTTGGAAGGATAATATCAGAAGTTGGCTTAGAAATTGCTATAGTTCTTGTCGAAGGAGAGGGAGCTCCATGACTTGTTGATATGATGAATGGTTATGAGTTTCTGCGTGTTTCTTTCATCGTCGGCAGTGTACAAATATTTAGAACGAGGTTCTGTTTCGGTATTAGGTTGTTTTGAGTAGCTACTGTAATCAGAAATTTTTCTACGAGTATGCGAGTTGTGTGGTATGTCATGTGAGTACATATTGGGTTGTGGTTATGGCTTGATACAGCCTGTCCATACTTATACAGTGCGTACATACGAGGTCTAGGTATTGTGGGAAATTCTAGATGTTAGAAATTGGATTCAGCGGTTTATGGGCTGAGGTTGAAGTATTGATCTTTAGTTATGTTGTGTTGTCGGGCCTGTATGGAATAGGGTGACGTGGGATCACCCCGAGTTGATGGCTTTGGGAATAACTTTTGGCACGTTCGAGGACGAACGTATGCTTAAGTGAGGGAGAATGTAATGACCCGACCGATCATTTTGAGCATTAGCACTTCACTCGGTTGTTTGAGGGCATGAGTAGCTCCATATGATATATTATGACTTGTGTGTATCGGCGGTTTTGGTTTTTAGGTAATTCGAAATCTGTTTGGAAGAATAAATTTCATGATTGAAGCTTTAAAGTTGGAAGGGTTGTCCAAGTTTGAATTTTTAGTGTTTGACCTCGGATTAGGGATTCGATGATTCCGTTAGGCCCGTATGGTAATTTTGGACTCGATTTGCATTTGGATATTTCTAGAAGGTTTCGATGCTAATTTGCGAAAGTTGAAAATTTGAAGGTTTGGAATGTTCATAAGTTTGACCGGGAGTTGACTTTGATGATATCGGGTTCAAATTATGGTCCGGGGATTGAAAGAGCATTGTTATGTCATTCGGGACTTGTGTGCAAATTTGAGTTCATTCCGAAGTGATTTGATATGTTTCAGAGCAATATTTAGGGGAGCTCGGATTTGGGCAATATTTAGGCTATTTTCACCATATTGATTGGAAAACATGTGGGGTTGTTCATTTGATCATATTTTGAGTTGGGGAGCTCGGATTTGGGCAATATTTAGGCTATTTTCACCATATTGATTGGGTAAAGTGTTCTATACTCGATTTTTGTTATATTTCATGAATCTATCTTCGTTTTTGAGATTTTATTGATGATTTCGAAGTGAAATTTGTGGGTTTTTGTCTAAAATTAGATAAAGTGAATTTTTGAGTTTTGAACATCAATTCGGAGTCGGGTTTGAGTGAAACTAGTATGGTTGGACTTGTAATTGAAATGTGTTATCGGATTTTATGAGTTTTGTCGGGTTCCAAGGTGCGGGCCCAGGTTGGACTTTTGGGTTGATTTTGGGCTTTTGATTAAAGATTCGACATTTATCATATGGAATAGTTTTCTCCGGCTTTATTTGATTTATTTGAGTTGCTTTTGGCTAGTTTCGAGCCGTTAGGAGGTCGATACGCGCGGGATGACATTTTTGGAGCATTATTTGGCTTGCTCGGTATTAGATTTGGCTTGTTCGAGATAAGTAACATTTATAAACTTGGTGTTGAGGGTGTGAAACCTCGAATTGCGTGTTATGTGATTGATGTTGAGGTGATGTGCATGCTAGATGACAGGCGTGCACCATGTGATTTTTTATTTAGTTGATTCCATGAAAATGTGTAGCTATCTTCTCTGGATATTTTCATTGTACTCTGTGTGTTAGAATATATGAGCTGTAATTGATGCTAGAAATCATGATTAGACATATGTTGGTATTATTGGGACTCACTGAGGTTATTTCTGCTGTTGAATTATATGTTTAAATTGAAATTTCGTACTCAGTCATATTTATTCATGGCATATCATATCTCAGTCTCTGTTGTTATTGTTTGATACATCATATCATCATTTTTTGGCTAGTTTCATGACATTGTGAGCCCGAGAGACGAGAGAGTTTGATGACTGAGTGAGGCCGAGGGCCTGATTGTGAGTGATATTTATGGGATCGGGCTGCACATCGCAGCATGTTTTATTGATTTTTTCCTAGATCTGGCTTATTATAGCGCTTGGGATGAAGGAGCCCCTCCGGACACTGTACACACCCCCAGTGAGCGCAGTTGATTTATATTGAGGGATGGCTCTTTCCTGGGCATGGATCTTAACCAAATCATTTATATTTGGGGATGGATCTTTCCTTGGGTTGGATTGGCCTTATACAGTACTGAGTGACTGACTGTCATTTGATATATATATATATATGAATCTTCCCTTGACTGGATTGACCATATACAATACTGAGTAACTGACCATGTTGAGTGATTGAGCATGATGAGTGCAAAGTGTGAGACAGTGAGATTGAGTACTCTGAGAGTGTGAGTACACGAGTTCATCACTGAGATACATTGCATTGCATTTGACATGCGTACTTGAGATACATGCATAGAGGTGCATTTCTTTCTGCTACCCGGTTTTGGTGGCATTCATGATTTCACCTGAATAGTGACATGTAGGCATAGGGATGTACTTTCTTCATGCTATCTGAAAACTGAAACATCTTAATTATTATTGAAATGTTTTGGAAAAAATCAGAGTTTTACAAACCTACTCATATTTTGGTGATTTCGGTAAAAGAATTGGATTTTCATTGATATACTTGAAAATCATGCATATTTTTCGGGAATGTGAACGAGTTGAACATCTTATATCTGAGTATGTTTCTTGTACCATTATTATTATATTATTATGAACTGTTGTTGGCTGTTGGTTTTGGACCCCGACCTCTGTTCCAGCTCGTCACTACTTTCAGCCTAAGGTTATGTTTGTTACTTATCGAATAAATGGGGTCAGTTGTACTCATACTACACTTCTGCACCTTGTGTGCATATTTGAATGCTGACGTTGTTGTGTATGACGGGAGCTAGTGTTGATACCCAATTTTTTCTATATATTTTAAATATGCATAAATACCTTCAAAATAGCATATATATGCATACATAAGCATGCACAAGACTTTAATAATTTTTTCCATAATTTTAAGGGTCTAAATTGATTTATTTTCTCCCCTTTTAGTCATAAAATCCGCAATAATTATTTCTAAAATTATTGTTATGATGATTTATTCATTCAACTTCTATTCTTATATATAAATGTAATTATAATTTTTATGCATTTTTTCTTATTATATTTGATAATTTTCAAGCTAAATTGCATATAATTGCAATGTTAGCCCGTTTAATGTATAATTATATTTTATGCGTGTAAAATTGGCCCTTATATTTTTAAAATGATAATTATACGCTTTTAATCATTTTGGTATAGAAAAATTATTCTCAGAAAACTATTTATTATTTTATTAAAATAAAAATAGGGAAATTGGCTATTTAAATCATAGTCAAATTTGACTTTCAATTATCGCCCAAATTGAGCCCAAATTTAAATCAATTTCCTACCCAATTACCCGACCCAGATTCTATAAACACCTACCCAAACCCGGAACCCATCTACCCGACCTAATCTTGACTGTTGATCTCCCAGATCAACAGTCCAAACACCCCCTTTCCTTTTTTAATTCCAAAAGATCTCTAACCCTAACCCATTCCCAAACCCCGGCCGCCTTCAGATGCTCTCGTCTCTTCCCCCTCTCTCAACCTAACCCTAGCCTCCTTCAGCCGCCACCTCCATCTCCGGCCATCTCCGACGACCACCTCTCAACCCCAAGCCTCCAATGGTTTCCCCCTCACCTTACTCATCATCTCTGAGGCCTTCAAGGGCCCTGGGCCATGCTGACTTATTTCTAGGGTTGTTGTTTTGGGTGTTCATGGCCTCTGCGGTGTGATCTTGGGAAAAATCACACCATATTTGTTACGATCCTTGAGGTTTGCAACAAGTTCTTCCGTTCTACTTGGGTTTCTTTTGAAACCCTAATTTTTGTTTAAATCTCTTAGATTCGTGCTATTTTTTTTTTTTTTTTTTACGATTCAAGTATGATTCTCTCTATATTTTACACTGTTCTCAAACCTCTCTTTAAAAATCATCAACTTTAAATCGTTTTTACTTCCTTTAAAGTTAGGGTTTCTCAAAGTTCTTCTGTACACGTTTAAACTGACTTTTCCTTTACATTTAAACTTTTTCTTTGCATATCTCGACTGATTCTATGCTTTATTTGTTTTTTAACTAGCGGGTTGGGATAGGTGCCATTACGGCTACTTGGATTTTGGGCCGTGACACTAATCCCATCAACACTGATGGCTTTTGATATATGTTTTAAAAAAATAACCAACCATATTTGGAATATTAGAAGGACGGGGTAGGCAAATCTTATATATATGCACCTTTTATTCCTTCATTTCATTAACTTTGTCCGACTTTCTATCCTTTCATTGATTTTAAAGAAAGCTGTGAAATAAGAATGCCAACTTTGCCAATATGGTTTAATGTATATACTCAGCAATGGCAAGAACTTCATACTCAGTGAAAGAAACGGTAACTGGAATGTAAACAAAAGTTAATTTTTCATTCACTGAATACTGGAACAGTACTTCTACACAGCTCAGCAGAGCATTTAGCACAAGACTACTTAAAAAAGTTTCATGAATTTCTCAAGGCGCAATCTCTTGCACATGGGTATGGGTCGATGTATTGATGGAACCCTGCTCTATCAAAGTACCAATCTGCAACAGCTTCCCCAATTGTCTACAAGATAAAACGTTATAACAAAATATGTTATTAGAATTACGAATGATAGACACATGATAAATCCAAAAAAAAAAAAAGCACATGTATTCAAACATTATATGGATAAAACAAAAGAAAGATTACCTTATTAAGTACTCTTGGAGAGGTAGGACTGAACCAGTAACTCGTCCATACAATTTCACCATGGGAATAACAAGAGGTTATGAAATAACCCCTCGTAAACGAAGGGGTAAGTCCCAAGAATGCCTTCAAGAACTCCACTCCGTAACCTATATTCAATAACAAAACAAAAAAATATTGAAACAAAAAGAATTAAAGCAGAAGCCATTACTTATCTAATTGGAAGGTATATATTATTAATCCAACCTTGAATGATCATACGCTGCCTAAATGTGCAGTTACTTATATGACTCTTGCAATGCTCCCAGACACGCTGAGCATCGAGGTATTTAGGAACCAAAATGTGACTAACCTGGAATTAGTATTTTGAATTATCAAAAGGAAAGAGATAGATTTTAAAGAAAAAACAAATTAAAGGAAAGAAACTCTTTGACCTGCCAAGAGTCATAGTGTGAATTGATTATGAAAAGTGGAGTCTGAACGTATGGAACCATATTTTGAGAGAAAAAACACTGTACCATCATTAAGGAAAACTAATGTTACTAGAGGGCAATAAAAATATAGCACAAGGAAAAGTTTTTTTTTTTTTCCAAATTAAAACTTAAATTCTTACCAGACTTGGTTCCATTATAGAGCAAGATGGAGGCAAATTCTTAGCCGATCCCTTAAATAATAAGAAACAGAAATATTAAAGCAAATGAATATTAACTTGCAATTCACTTATTAACCATATATATCTTAGTAAAACGAAAAACACTGGGACTCACATGTAAAGTAACCACTCTCCTATACTCATCTTGAATATCATAAGTACCAGATATTGTCTTGCTGCATAAATTATGAAATGCTTGAGTTTCAACGGCATAGACATAAATCAACAAGACAATGGAAATCATTTAATTTCCTAAGTTATCGCATAGCACGAAGAGCTCACGCATTGATGAAGAAGCTTGCATCTGCAACGCATTTTACTCTGGCATCATCTGGAAAGAGAGACTTGAACTTATCGCAATTCAAGATTGTAGCCAATCCTCCAGCTGATGTTCCGGTTAGGATTGCCTACATATAAGTGCATTTTGGTTTCAAAATTAAGCAAAAAAGTTGTAAAGTATCATAGTAATTTAGTATGTAACTTGTGTTATACTATATGGGGTTAGAGAGCGATATCAGTTGAATCTTACATTTTCAGCCGTTTGAATTCCTTTTCTGGATAAATCATTCATAATGGCTCTGAAGATTCTTGCTCCCCTATAATAAAGTTTGGTATCCTAATGTTGATTGGAAAACATTTCATATCAGAAAGGTTGTAACAATTTATTTTTCAATATACTAGGGAAGCAGTACTACTTACAGGATCAACATCTTCAACATCACCTGTGAACGATGACCCATCACAATATCTGACCCTAACTCTATTCCAATTGTAAAAGTCTGCCAACTCATACGTTTACAAATTAGTAGCCGCTAAAATACGAAGAAAAAGAACAAAGAAAGAAAATAGTAACATTATATATATATAGCTTCACCTGGATTAAATCCGGGAGCGTCATGAAGAATTCCCGAAAATGTGACTTGTGGTGGAAGCATCTTTGTGGAAGAACCTAAGCTGGTATTTGAACGATATTGGCAATCAGAGATACTAGAGCACCAACCACCGCCCTAACAATACGATTTTGTTTTTCAAAAGAGTTAACAAAAAGCAGAATAATTGAAGATTTGGCAACTTGGTTAAGATAAAGATGAATAATAGAAGAAGAAGTAAATGTAACTAACATCCACGACGATGATCCAGCTACGAAGTCCACTACCATATCCCTGGTCAAGATGATATGCGGGAGGGCTCCCATCTAGGCACACTGTTTGTGACTCGAAAACAAATAAATTACTCCACTAGTTAGTATACATACATGTAATTCTCTTTCCTGTGTTGGTCAAGTATTTTACCTGCGCCTTCAGCAGTGGCGCTGTGAAGTATGGTGATGTTCACTTCCAGTTTTTGTGGTTTTTTGGCCATAATAGCTGTCAACATTGCTGAAGACGCTAGCAAAGCTAAGAAAAAGTATACCATCCTGCAAAACATTCAAATAATCAATTCTTGGCTTATTATATATAATATATTGCATGTGCAAAAATTCCTTCTGTTGAACTCAACATTTGTCAGCATTGCCAAATTTTAGTTAAAACGACGAAGAAAGAGATGCAAAGACAAATAGAATGAAATAATACATTTTGTCGTCTTAGAAAGGCTGGTGAGAGAAAGCAATTATAGTAGACTATAGAAGCAAGTAGAGGTGAATGAGTTACGTTGGTCTGATAGTTCGTCTCTATTTATAATACCAATGCCAGTAACTATTTTGCTTGCTTCCAGGCTAGGGTTCTAAAATATAACGAAAATAAAATATCTCTTTTGCATGTGCCAATCTCCATCACTTCTTTACTTCTCGTCTAAAACAAATCACATGGTTTTCTCTTGCCATATTTGGCAGTATTAAAGTTTCCCATACTCTTCTTTCCTTGCCAGACATAACTAATTACTCTTTTTACTTGTTTTATCTTTTTCAAACCATTCACATGGGTTTGCTCTTGCTATTTGGCAGTAAAAATTAATATTTTCCATAAACATCTTCATTTCTTGGCAGTGATATTTTACTCTCTTCACTTTTTTTATCATCTTCAAGCAATCACATGGGTTGCTGATGCGTGGCTATAATTCATGGTTTAACGCATTATGTGCCTTACATTTTATGTGCGTTAATGATAAAAATACACTTCGTATGTGCATAATGAAGTCTATTTCATGTGTAGGTGAGTTGGAGATGGAAGCCGAGCTAAATGGATGCATAAACGTCAAAAATACGCTCAAGAGTCAAAAAGGAGTGAACCCGGCTATAGCTGGGCGTTTGAGCTGTAAAGCCTGGTCATACCAGGCTTTAGCGGCGCGTTTGGGCTGTAAAGCCTGGTAGGACCAGGCGTTTGGGGGGCGTTTGAGGCTTAAAGCCAGGCCTGGACAGGCGTTAGCCAGGCATTTGGCCTGTAACGCCTAGTCCCTCGTCCGGCCCAGTCCCTCGTCCGGCCCAGTCCCTCGTCCGGCCCAATCCGAGTTTTGAAGATTTTAAGTGTTTCCCGGTTTGACTAGAAGTATCCTACACGTTTAGGGTTTGTCCCAAAACATATAAATAGACCCAAAAACGCAACCTTTGAGGGAGATGCCATTGGAGACAAGAGAAGTCAGTAGAATACTACTCAGCAAAGCAAAACATTGATTTTTACATCCTTTATTCATTACTCTGTAATTTATTTATGCCAGTTATTTTGGATTTGATAATTATGAGCATGAGTAGCTAATTTTCTTAATCTAGGGTTTTGGTGGAACCCGTTGGGGGATGAACTTATTGTGATATTAATATAGTTTGGTTGGTTGTTAATCTCTAGTTGTTCAACTACGTTCTTGTTGTAGTTAATTGAAAGGATCCTCAATTAGCTGTTCCTATTTATTATGTATCTACTTGAGAGAGAGTGCATATTTAGGTAGTTGTTTGAACAACATCACTCCCGGAGTATAGGCGAAAGTCATAACCGAGAGTTTAGAAGTTGGATTAGAAATAACGGTACTTCGGATGCAATCTAAAGTGAACTGTAATGCAATCTAAGTAGCGTAACTTGAGAGAGTGCGTCTAGTAAATTATCATAATTACTTGAGAGAGATTTATGGTAGCTAGAGTGTTCATGATTGATAGAGACAACTAATCAAACTATAAGAAGTATCCAAGAAAGAAGTTCACCGACGGGGGAAACCATAACCTTAGACCTTTATTATAATTGTTTACACCATTTTGTTAGTTAATTTTTAGTTTATTAATTTTTTTAGTAGAAATAGTAAAACATTACCAATTGATATTCAAAACCCTTGAGAAAATTGATGAAGTAGAAGTTGCGTATTCTGAAGGCTTGATTGATACGTAAATTCCTTGTGGGATCGACTCTGGACGTAATACCCCGGATTATATTTGCAGCGCCCGTTTAGTCTTTCTATAAGACATAGTTGAGCATGATCAAATTTTGGCGCCGTTGCCGGGCAATTTACAGTGTTATTGATTGGAGTTGGAAGAAATACAAAATTCTGAAATATAGTCAAGTTTCTTCAATTGTCATTTATACATTGAAAGTTTAACGTTTGCTAACGTGGTTGTACAAGTGCATGCCTAGAAACTCATCGAGAACTGGTAAAGTAGTTGAACCCTTATCAGACCCCGAGAAAGTTTTCAAGGCCCTAAACCGGGCCAACCGGAAAAGCAAACAACAACCATCAATTGAACAACCTGAACCCGACATGGAAGATCCAATAAGCAGGAACATCAATGGGGATGATGTGGTAGACTCAATCGCTCAAATATGGGAAGAGGCTCCTTTATATGACTGGGCACAACCCACGATAGATAATTTGGCCACTGCGATACTGGTCCCTCAAATACAGGACGAGTCCTTCCAGATTACAAATAATATGCTGCACTTGTTGTAGAACAAGGGACTATTCTCAGGGTCATACATCGAAGACCCCCATCAGCATTTGAAGAACTTCCTGTCAATTTGCAAAACATAGAGGCAGCCAAACGTCACTCAGGAGGCGATAAAACTGTTGTTGCTTCCATTCTCAGTGACTGGAGCAGCCCGGACTTGGCTAAACTCACTCCCCATCAATTCCATTACCACATGGGAGGAGTTAGTTAAGCAGTTCGTGAACAAGTTTCATCCATCCAACAAGACTGCTCAATAAATTGATGAAATCTTGAGCTTCAGACAGAAACCAGTTGAAACATTGCAGGAGACATGGGAACGATTTAAGGGAATGCTGGTTATCTGTCCACACCATGGTATTCCGGAGCAGATGTTGGGGCAGCATTTTTATATGGGTCTGGTTGATACTGTTAAGGCAAATGTTGATGCTTCAGCTGGTGGATCATTCTTGAGCAAAACGTGGAGAGAAAGTCAGATCTTGCTTGATAAAATGGCACAGAATTCAGGATGGACAACAAGGAATGCACCCATTACTCCTGTAGTTCACTCAGTGTCATCCGATCCATCCAATACTATTGCAGAGAACGTGGCCACCTTGATAACACAGATGAGCATACTAACTAAGAAGGTGGAAGAATCAGGGCAATAGCAGCAGGTACACGTCGTAGATACAACCAATGGGGGCTTATGCACATCTTGCATTAGTCAACCATTTGGTAACCAGTGGAATGCAGAATGTGATCACCCTCCTTATCCAGAAAACATGAATTATGTGTCAACGAGATAGACATAAATCAACAAGACATCGAAATCATTTAATTTCCTAAGTTATCGCATAGCACGAAGAGCTCACGCATTGATGAAGGAGCTTGCATCTGCAACGCATTTTACTCTGGCATCATCTGGAAAGAGAGACTTGAACTTATCACAATTCAAGATTGTAGCCAATCCTCCAGCTGATGTTCCGGTTAGGATTGCCTACATATAAATGCATTTTGGTTTCAAAATTAAAGTTTCCCACACTCTTCTTTCCTTGCCAGACATAACTAATTACTCTTTTTACTTGTTTTATCTTTTTCAAACCATTCACATGGGTTTGCTCTTGCTATTTGGCAGTAAAAATTAATATTTTCCATAAACATCTTCTTTTCTTGGCAGTGATATTTTACTCTCTTCACTTTTTTTATCATCTTCAAGCAATCACATGGGTTGCCCTAGCTAATTGGCAGTAGAAATTAAAATATCTCATAACCTTCTTCTTTTCTTGGTGCTATTTGGCAGTAATAACTATAATTTCCAACAACCTTCTTCTTTTTTTAGCAGTGAAAAATTAATTCTCTTTACTTCTTCACTTCTCTCTTTGAACAGTTCACATGGTTTACTTTTGCTTTTGGCAGTAGAAATTTTCAAATTTTCCATAACCTTCTTATTTTCTTGGCAGCGAAAAAAAAACTCTCTTTACTTCTTTTCTTCTCAATTTGCACAATTCACATGAATTCGTCTTGCTATTTGGCGATGCTTTATATACAGCTACTACTACTAGTGTAGTTTAATATGCTAATATCAAGCTTTTTACCGTTCTTTAGTTATAAGCAGTCAACGAGTACATAATGTTAGATATGAATTGTTGAGTTTAACTTTCTTGATAGTTTAAAAGAATTCATGCACAATTAGGACCTAAATAATAACTACTGTTATATATTGTCCGAAAGTGAGATCATTAATCTGGACAACAAATGAGATTGCATGCTTCAACATGTTAAAACATCATAATATTTCTAGTCAATGTATATAATTAAATTAAATCTATTATGTTGGGTGACCTAAGTGTCATATCCTTTCCAGCATGAATAGAAACTCATGAAATTGTAATGGTCAATAAGTACAAAAATCTAAGAAGAAAACAACTTTTCACCAGGTTGTACAGAGCTTTCTAACTAAGAGAAATAATCTTTTATTATATATCTCATGATATATCCATTAACACCACATTAATCAAGGTGGTCAAATAAAAGCATAATCTGACATAAGACAAACCTTTCTTTAAGTTCATGTTGTTTAAAATAATTTTCTATGTCATAGCAATAATTTTATATGAAGGGTCACAAGCAAGCGATTCTATCCGAAAGATATAAATTTTTGTTAATAAAACGTGATAGAAGTGAAAAATAATTTCAATGACATTTATTATAATAAAAATAAAGCAGAAAATAAATAATTCTTATTGGATGATCCTTAATAGTATGATGAGCCAAAAGAAGCTTGAATAGCCGAAAAATGGCTAAATACGGAGCAAGATGCTATGAATTCCTATGTATATAACCGTAGAGAAGAAAAACTAGATGATTATATTGGTGGTAAAGTATGTCTATTTATAGAACTAGATCTAAGTAACCATTCTCCTTGAATTATGTGTTTATTATAAGCATTTACTCAGTCCATTAGTTACTTTTAGAAGTCTTGTAACAGCTGAGTAAATGCTAAAATTCCGTAGCTGATGAGTTAATTCCGTAACTAATAGGTTAATTCCGTTACTGATGAGTTAATTCAGTAAACAATGAGCCAACCCCATACCTGTTGAGTCACTCTCATATCTGTTGAGTCAATCCTGTGCCTATTGAGTTAATTTTGTAATTGATTGCTTTGTTCTGACTGTTACAACCATTTATTGCATTTGCTGTGTGTTACATAATTGATTTGCAATTGATGGAGTAATGATGGTAATTCCCGTATAATTCGGGATTAATTTATTCTTTCCTCATTAGTAATTATGAGCTTTTCTCCAGTATCTTATGCGGGTTGTTCTATGATGATCAGTTTCAAGGCTGTAATGACCCGACCAGTCGTTTTGAGTGTTGTAGCCCTATTTCCCCATCTACTGCTCATTCTATGCTTAATTATTGTTATGTGACTTGCCGGGGTAGTTGATTCAGTTTCTGGGATGTTTCGGAATGTGATGAGACATAAAGTCTCAAGGTAGGAAGCTTAAGTTGAAAAGGTTGATCGGATGTTGAATTATATGTATATGGCTCCAGAAAAGAGTTTCGATGGTTCTGTTAGCTCCGCTTGGTGATTTTTGAGTAAGGAGTTACCAGATAGTGATTTGGAGGTCCGTAGTTGATTTAGGCTTGAAATGGCGAAAGTTGGAAAATTAGATGTTTTAAAAGTTGAGAAGTTTGACAGAGAGTTGACTTTGTGGTTATTGGGCTCGGGATTTTGTTCAAAAAGTTGGAGTAGGTTTGTTGTGTCATTTATGACTTGTATGCGAAATTAGAGGTTGACATGATTTGATCGGTTTTGGCATCGAATGTAGAAGTTGGAAGTTCATGAGTTCATTAGGCTTGTATTGATGCGCGATTCGTGGTTTTAGCATTGTTTGATGTAATTGGATGCTTCCCACGAGTTCATATAATATTTTGGGACTTGTTGGTATATTTGATTGAGTTCCCAGGGGCCTCGGGTGGATTTCAGGTGGTTAACGGAGTGAAAATTGGACATGGAAGACTATTGGTGTCCAGTTCTGGTTTCCTTCTATGCGATCACGTAGATTGGCCAGGAAAAGCATCGTGAACGCGTCGGCGTAGCCGTGTTTGTGAAGAGGAAATGAGGCAGGATCTCGATCACGCGCGTTGATCTATACGAATGCATGGGTGGTTATGCGATCGCGTACGTCGGAGGGCTGGTACATCGTGTTCGCGTGGAGGTTTCCATGTTCGCGTAAGGTTAATACGTGGGTCAGCATTGTCGTGCTTCACGATCGTGAAACAAATTCCGTGATCGCGATGAAGGACATCTGGGCAGAACTTAAATATTTCAAAAATGAGGGTTTGAGTTTATATCACAAATTTTATTTTGGGAGCTCAGTTCGAGGTGATTCTTGGAGAAATTTTCAAGAGAGTGTTTGGGGTAAATGATTCATACTTAGTTCTGGTTAAATTCCATGATTATATCTTTAATTTTCCATTTAATTGGTGATTTGGGTTAAGAAATTGGGGGAAAATGGAGAAAACATCTTATGCCAAATTTTGGGGATTTGAGTAATTATTGTTTGGTTGGACTTGTGGTTGAATGGGTGTTCGAATCTTGTAACTTTCAACTGATTCCCATACATGGGCCCGGGGGCTGACTTTTGAGTTGACTTTTTTACTTTGATTAAGAACTTAGCATTTTCATATGGAATTCATTCCTATAGCTTGAGTTTATTGCATCAAACTGTTTGTGGCTAGATTCGAGGCATTCAGAGGCCGTTTCGCGAGGCAATGACGTATTGGAATAGAGTATTGCACGGCTTAAGGTAAGTAACACTTCTAAACTTGGTTTTGAGGGTATGAAACCCTTAATTACGTGTTATATGATTGGTGTTGGGGTGATGCACATGCTAGGTGACAGGCATGTGGGCATACACCATAGGAATTGTGACTTGGTCAATTCCATGGAACTGTATAGTTAAATAATCTCGTCGTATCCATATATTCTCCATGTGTTAGAGAAATTAAGCTGCAAATCATGTCAGAAATCATGCTTAGACTATATGTTGGTACTGTTGGGACCCACAAAAGTCTCATTACATGTTGAATTATATGCTTAATTTGAAATCACGCACTTAGTCCCAACTATTATTTGCATATCACATCTCAGTCTCTGTTTCCATTTACTTATACATTATATTATAATTGTTTGGGATGATTATCACGATTCTTTTGAGCCCGGGAGATTGGAGGGATTGATAACTGAATAAGGCCAAGGGCTTGACTCTGAGGATATTATGAGATCGGGCTACGCGCCACAACATGTTTATTTGATTCATGCCATTATTGGATTATTATAGCACTTGGGCTAGAATTTCCCCTTGGGAGTCTGCACCCCCGCAGTGAGCGCAGGTACCTACTGAGTGCGAATGCGTGTGCCGAGCGATTGGGAAAATTGAGTGACTCCGGGGATGGAATGTGTTACACCCCATATTTTCATACGTGAAAGTACACCATAAATAAATTGATGGAAGCTTGGAAATTAGATGTTACATCCTGCATTTTTGTACATTATAGTTTCGTTGTAAGTTAATCGACGTAAGCTCGGAAACGAGATTATTTTCGGATTATAAGTATTACGCTATTTTAAATAAGAGATAAGTAAATTTGTGAAGGTGAGAGGGTAAGCAAATCAAAGAAAATGAATTTCGTCAAAGTTTGACATTTTGGGATAAAATACGGCCCGAGCTAAAATACCCGGTATTTATGTACTAGTACCATATAAGGTGCCACATGACCATGATAGTAAAGTGTAAAAAGTGTGTTAAAAGGGAGTAGTATTGTCACGACCCATAAATCCCTACGGTCGTGATGGCGCCGGACATCAATGTTAGGTAAGACAAATCATTAATTAATTGAAATAACTTTCCGTTTTAAAACATTTATGAAAACACTTCCTTTCACTTCATTACATAATAACCAAATAAAAGTCGGTTAATTAAATCAATGGTTTAAAGATTAAACTTAAGAAATTATATCCCAATACCTATCCCAGAACCCGGTGTCACAAGTACATGAGCAATTTCTAAGAATTCAACAATCATTACAAGCCTGTCCGAAATACAACTGGACAAGGAAATTTAAATGAAATATATACAGTACTAAGGAGACTCTGTTAGCTGCGGATCGCCTCCGGATGATCCAGCTCGCCTAAGTCTCCAAATCCACCACATTCCTATGAAAGTACCTGTGCAACAAAAGTGCACAACAAGTGTAGCATGAGTACAAACACAACGTGTACTCAGTAAGTCGCCCGCCTAACCTCAGAGAGGTAGTGACGAGACGTCAAATTAGGCATTTACTAGGGTCCGACAATATAATATATGATAGAATATGATGAAATACAGTAGACATGTAAGACAGTGAGCAGCGAGTACGTATCAAGTACAGAAATCCAGTTAACTACCGAGAATAACCAACAAAGTACACTTTCCTTTTATTTTCCAAATATCTTAAGTAAACAATTTACTCTTTATTTTATCCCAAATATCTTATCACTTAAAAATCATGTAGAAAACATTTAACAGTTTAACATGCACATACGAGATAAGAACAACCGGCCTGAGTCGTCATAATAATCACTCTATGCACTGCCGAGGATCGAACGATCCGTACCAAAAATGCATCTCTCAATATAATAATCCTCTCTGTGCACTTCCGAGGATCGATCGGCCCGTCCTAACAGTGAACCTCTCAATATAATAATCATATCTATACACTGCCGAGGATCGAAAGACCCTTACCAAAACTCCATCTCCCAATGTAATAATCCTCTCTGTGCACTGCCGAGGATTGATCGACCCGTCCCAAAAGTGCACCTCTCAGTATAATAATCATATCTATGCACTAACGAGGATCAAATTGCCCGTACCAAAGGTGCATTCTAAACCCGCCGTGGCGTACGGCCCGCTCCCATGAGAGTAGGGGAAATAACACTCTGCTCGTGGAATGTAAATTGCGAAGCGGTCACATGCAGACATGCACAATCAACAATCAACCCCGAATAAATCAGAAACACAAATACTTAAGTAAATAACCGATTTCTCTTTTAAAAACCACAAATAGTATTTAAATCCCTTTTTCGAAATTCACTTGCCGAATTTTATATAATGTTTAATAACACAACCTTATTCAGAAATACAATTGCCCGCGAAGGAAATAAATTCTCTTTTTAGATGATTTAGAAAATAACTCTAATCTTCCTTAGTCATTTAATTCCAATTTCGATGATACTAGCAGTCTAACGTCACAGGCACAACAGGCAAGGCATGCTAGTGGGTCCTAGGCTACCCGGACATGGCATAGTAGTAGCTACGCACGGACTCCCGTCACCTCGTGCGTACGTAGCCCCCGAAGACAATAGCACATACTTAATTAATTCACCTAGGGGGAAAATTCCCCCTCACAAAGTTAGAAAGGAGACTTAACTCGCTCCGAAATTCCAACACCGGCTTCCAAGCCCTTCCGATGACTCCAACAGACACACAACGCTCCGAAAATACCACATAACGGTGAAGCATTGAAAATTCATCCTAATACTCACAAAAAATTAAAATTATATACTTTCCCAACCCCGCTTAGAGAAATGACCAAAATGCCCTCGGCCTCACGTGCCCGAAAATCTGAAATTCTCGAAGATACATTCTACCCATAGCCCTGCTAGTTTAATCATGCAATTTACTCTACATTCCATACTCAAATTCGTGGCTAAATTCCAAATTTATATTTTCTAGGTTTCTTCAAAATTTTCCCAAATTCCTATCAATTTCTATGCCTAATCCATGCATATAATCTTGTATTTATCTAACAAACGAAAGGAATTTACTTACCTTGATGCCTGACGAAAATCCCCCTTGAAATGCTCTCCAAAAATCTCCCATGACAATGAAAAATGGGTGAGAAATGAGATAAGTCCGTCTTAAAACATTCTGCCCAGGCCTCTTTCGCACCTGCGATCCAATGGCCGCTCATGCGGCTCCGCACCTGCAGAAATTCCATCGCAGGTGGGGCTCTGACTCTACCAAGCATTCCTCGTTTCTGCGGTCCATTCTTCACACCTGGGCTTCCGCAGGTGCGACCCATCTTCCGCACCTGCGGCCTCCTCAGCTCTAGCCCTTAGCTGCACCTGCCGTCAAACCCTCGCAAGTGCGATTACACTAGATGACAACAACCTTCAGCCTTCTCCAACTTCAAACATTGATCCGTCAATACCCGGAATCCACCCGGGGGCCCCCAGACCATGTCCAATCACACCAACCTGTCCCAAAACATGACACGGACTTGCTCGAGCCCTCAAAGCACATCAAACACCGCCGAAATCACGAATCACACTCAAATCCAATTCTTTAAGAACTTAGAATTTGAAATTTCTACATCCGATGCCGAAACCTATCAAATCACACCCGATTGACCTCAAATTTTACACTAAGTCATATTCAGCTTTACAGACCTTCTCCAATTTCCGGAATCGCATTCTGACCTCGATAACTTCAACTTCCGGTCGGATTTCTCAAAAACCTTCAAATTCCTATCTTTAGCCAAATGACTTCAAAATGACCTACAGACATATAAATTCACTTCTGATCGTGATCCCAACTCCAGAATCACCATACGAAGCTGTTCCCAGACTCGAAATCCAAAACGGACATCAACGACACTGAAATGCACTTTAAGCCCAAATTTATGAAATTCTTCTAAAATGCTAACTCCCACAATATACGCCGAAATGCTCCAGGGTTATCCAAAACCCGATCTGAATATACGCCCAAGTCCGAAATCTTCATACGAAACTGCAGGAACCTTTAAATTCTGATTCGGAGGTTGTTTACTCAAAATTTCAATCTTAGTTCATTTCTCCAACTTAAGGCTTCTGTAATGAGAACTTTCTTTCCAAACCAACTCTAAACTTCCCGAAATTCAATTCCGACCACACCTACAAGTCATAACACCTGAAACGAAGCTGCTCACGACTTCAAACCGCTGAATGACGCACTAGATCTCAAAACGACCGGTCAGGTCGTTACATTCTCCCCCACTTAAACCGACGTTCGTCTTCGAACGTGCCAAGAACTGCTCTAAAGTTATCTAAAATCACTGTTTTACCACCTCGAGCACCTGCCCGTGCTATCACAACCTAGCTGAGCACATTAGCTTAATCAAATCGGAAGATTCTTCTTTTATCCATATAATAAGCTTAGAACCTAGTTCCAACACTTGAAAATTTCTCTTGCCAGGCATAGTTCCAATATTTAAGCACTGCATCAACTACCACACGATATAGCAGATAATAATTGTATACCCTTGCTGAATCGGCACCATGCACCGCATAACTCATCATCTGACCACAATGACGCTCCCTGAACCTTAATAGCCAACTTCCACGAATCTGATGGTTCCAATGCACCTAATAACAAATATACATACATCCTGATATAATGCTGACGATACCACCACAATGGAGGAAATGTGCAGAAATTCATACTTAACTGCAGAGTTAGCAAATCCTTGAATACCTCATCTTGACTAGAATCATCACATCATTATGAACCTGAATAATGTTATTTGTTCTTTAATATACACTTCACATAACCTCATCACACTGATCCCTGATCCGATGGTCCCGTCTCACCCAATATGAACTGCTAAGACAACATATCACCCAAACATTGCCAACAGCCTCACATAATACCATATCACGCCAATAGACCATAACTCGAACATGATAATAAGAAACGACTCAGGAAGGAACTATTCGAATCCCGAAACTAATATGAATTCTTATAAGAAAATAGGAAGTAGAACAAAAGAAAATAAATATAGGAACCTTACTCATCATCACACTGTTGCGACGTGCAACCCGATCCAGATAACATAACCATGGCGGCATGCCACCCCATCCAAATATCATGCCCGTGAAGACGTGCCACCAGATCCAAATAACATAACCTTGGCGGCGTGCCACCCGATCCAGATAACATAAAATTCACGTAAGGAAACATACAGGGAGATGAAGTGCTAACTATTACAAATTTCTGAATATCGATCATAAGCACGGTAAGTGCATAATACCATCCTGGGGAGACTGATAAAGCCATATGCTTACAAAACTCGAGCACAACTGAGGTGCGACATATACATATACCATGGATCTCAAGATCCTTCCTGCTCACATAACATCATCACTACGCGGGACCTCAAAACATAAGAAATTATCAAGCTGTTTCACAACTCACACGGCACAATCACAATAACACATGAATTTGATGACGACGGAACAACACCCGCTGTTCTAATAACCTTCCATGAAAAACGCTCTACTGAACGGAACATGCTTGGCTCATATGGAGCCCACAATCATATTTAAATCCATCCACAGGCATCGAGCCACCTCGCTCGCACCAAACTTAGCTATTAGCTTTTACTTGGGTCCATATTATCTCACTTTCTATCATAATACACGAGAACAATCATCATCACCTGGACAAACACCCCATAATCCATAATCAACTGAACCTAACGCTCTCAAAGCGTAAATTCTCAATTAAGCAATATTGCACTTCTTTACACTCAGTCCAAATCTGAAATCCATCAAGTGACTACATGTCACACTTTATACAATCTTTTTGCGGTCACGCTTCCACGACCTTCCAGACACTAGTCAACAAGTCTGCTCCTCCATAACACCGACCATACTAAGGCCGCAAAACACAAGAAGAACCCATGACCAGGGTACAAAGCCTCTTTCACCGAATATCAATCTCAGGTGACACTGAAGATAACACCAGCTTACTCTGAACTTTCAAATCACTTTTTCTTAATCTTCCGAGCTCATGACATCCTTATTAACACCGAACCGCAATCTCGATTATTACTCCCAGTTACATACTGCTTACCGCACCTAACATGCCAATACGAGGCAGCGCAAGAATTCCATCATAACTTCTAAACCACCAATAGGGTGAACACTTCATCACATAGAACCCTTTTACTTAACTCAATTCAAGAGAACCATCACAACACACGAGTGAATTCCCACAATCACCCAACATACAAATCCTTAAGTAGCAGTCTATACCACCATAACCCTTTCGGGGTCCGCCTACACCTGACAGGCCATAGCAATTAAATTATCCCATATGAGATTCGTTACAATGGCCGACAAGCCCCGCACACCCACCGGCACCAACCACATGCATAACTAAATCACATCAAAGGAACCGATCACTACCGCAAATGTGCCATTTCAACCATGGCTAATCAATCTATCTTCTTTTAATCATATTCAATTGCCTCAAGAATAATAACAACTTCCTTCAACCCATAGAAAACTCGACCCTCACTCATCCCGAGTGACCTTGATTCACGAGACTATGCTGCCCAAATACCACAACCCGTCTCATACCCTTATGATAATCTTTTCTTCAATACGGAGTCTATTTCTCTCACTCCTCCAATATTATCCTGCATGCTGAAACATATCATAGAACATTCCAACCATCCCCCTTTTCTCAGAGATTACTCTGCAAAAGCTCGATTCTCGATCATACTGCTGCATGAAATACTTAAACGCCGCATTCTTAACTTTTGAGCTCACTAAGACCGCTATTGAGAGTCACCCACTCTGACTGGCCCCGAATAAAATCAACTCCAAGGCTCTCCTAGCACATGAACACCTTTTTCATTGAAACACGTGACTGAGTCACTAACCTTTCAACTCACCCATGCCTTAAGCATACTTACCAAATCCCACAGGGCCAACGTTTGCACATATTCAACAAATCCCACACAAAATTACCATTTTACTCCTCTCTCTTAGCTGAAATAACTTGCCAATACGCTGACAATCCGTAACCCAATGAGAATACAACCCTACGACCCAATTGCAGATGGTGGGACTCCCTCACTTTGCGACTGCTCGACTTTGGCTTCTTACACCTGGCCTCCTAGAAATGGAACCACCGCCTAGCCCCACTCCAGGATCATTCTTTGTAGCTCCCAAACCAGCAGATCACCACAACTTCAAGCTCTCTGAAGATCATATCTTCCCTAGCTGCCTCCATTACCAACCTCTATCTGGAACTGAACCACCGCACCTCACGATCTCTGCCAACTGCATTCTTCAATGCTTCCTCTTAATACTCTGACCCCACACAACCGAAGAACCCAACACCGACAAATTAAAATTCCATTTGATAAACGACGATGATGACACATCATAGGTTCATATCCCATTTCACTTGAAGACACCAAGTCTTACTACCTTATCAACAACCCTAACCGGACCATTCATAACCCAAATGCCCTTCGTATGCCGACACAAAAGCACTGAAATCTCGAAATCAAACTCTGAGAAGACCTCCCTTCAAACTATTCATAACCCTCAACATACGGGCAAACATTCTATCATCATAACGACACCGCGTGACAACCAAATGCAAACATCATTACTACCCGAGCACAGCCCTAAGTCTCCTATAAACACAGCTACTGAGCTGAAATACATATTACCCTTTTGTAGGGCCATAACAACAGCCATGACCAATTACACATGGAAGCATCTCGAATTACATTCGTAGCACCATTTCCATTCCTCAAATTTCCTTATCAATAACAAGCGCTTCGCGACGCGTAAGATTGAGTAGGAATGAACATAGGCATGAGCCTCAAAGGAATCAACTCGCACGATGAAGAATCAAGAAGGGAAGTACTCCTAACAACCCCGTAGCTTCTCGAAGATAAGTACAGACGTCTCCGTACCAATCCGCAGGACTCTACTAGACTTGCTCATGACTCGTGAGACCTACGGGAACCTAGCGCTGTGATACCATGTTGTCACGACCCAAAAATCCCTACGGTCGTGATGGCGCCGGACATCAATCTCAGGCAAGACAAATCATTAATTAATTGAAATAAATTTCTATTTTAAAACATTTATGAAAAAACATCCTTGCACTTCATTACATAATAACCAAATAAAAGTCTGTTAATTAAAACAACGGTTTAAAGATTACACTTAAGCAATAATATCCCAATACCTATCCCAGAACCCGGTGTCACGAGTACATGAGCCATTTCTAAGAATTCAACAATCATTACAAGCCTGTCCGAAGTACAACTGGACAAGAAAATTTAAATGAAATAGATACAGTACGAAGGAGACTCTGTCAGCTGCGGATCGCCTCCGGATGATGCAGCTCGCCTACGTCTCCAAATCCTCCACATTTCTATGAAAGTACCTGTGCAATAAAAATGCATAGGAAGTGTAGCATGAGTACAAAAACAACGTGTGCTCAGTAAGTCGCCCGCCTAACCTCAGAGAGGTAGTGAAGAGAGGTCAAATTAGACACTTACTAGGGTACGATAATATAATATATGACAAAATATGATGAAATACAATAGACATGTAAGACAGTGAGTAGCGAGTATGTATCAAGTACAGAAATACAAGTAAATACCGAGAATAAACAACAAAGTACACTTTCCTTTTATTTTCCAAATATCTTAAGTAAACAATTGCCTCTTTATTTTCTCCCAAATATCTTATCACTTAAAAATCATGTAGAAAACATTTAACAGTTTAACATGCGCATACGAGATAAGAACAACCGGCCTGAGCCGTCACAATAACCACTCTATGCACTGCCGAGGATCGAACGGCCCGTACCAAAAGTGCATCTCTCAATATAATAATGCTCTCTCTGCACTGCCGAGGATCGATCGGCCCGTCCTAACAGTGAACCTCTCAATATAATAATCATATCTATACACTGCCGAGGATCGAACGACCCGTACCAAAAGTGCATCTCTCAATACAATAATCCTCTTTGTGCACTGCCGAGGATCGATTGGCCCGTCCCAAAATTGCACCTATCAATATAATAATCATATCCATGCACTATCGAGGATCGAACGACCCGTACCAAAAGTGCATTATAAACCTGCCGTGGCATACGGTCTGCTCCCATGAGAGTATGGGAAATAACACTCCGCTCGCGGAATGTAAATTGCGAAGCGCTCACATGCAGACATGCACAATCAACAATCCACCCCGAATACGTCGGGAACACTAATACTCAGGTAAATGACCGATTTCTCTTTTAAAAACCACAAATAGTATTTAAATCCCTTTTTCGAAATTCACTTGCCGAATTTTATATAACGTTTAATAACACAACCTTATTCAGAAATACAATTGACCGTGAAGGAAATAAATTCTCTTTTAGATGATTTAGAAAATAAATTTAATCTTCCTTAGTCATTTAATTCCAATTTCGATGATACTAGCTATCTAACATCACAGACAAGATCACAGGTACAACAGGTAAGGCATGCTAGTGGGTCCTAGTTTACCCGGACATGGCATAGTAGTAGCTACACACAGACTCCCGTCACCTCGTGCGTACATAGACCCTGAGGACAATAGCACATACTTAATTAATTCACCTAGGGGGACAATTCCCCCTCACAAAGTTAGAAAGGAGACTTACCTAGCTCCGAAATTCCAACACCGGCTTTCAAGCCCTTCCGATGACTCCAACGGACGCATAACGCTCCGAAACTACCACATAACAGCAAAGCAATGAAAATTCATCCTAATACTAACAACAAATTCAAATTATATACTTTCCCAACCCCGCTCAGAGGAATGACCAAAATGCCCTCGGGCTCACGTGCCCGAAAATCCAAAATTCTTGAAGATACATTCTACCCATAGCCCTGCTAGTTTAATCATGCAATTTACTCTACATTCCATGCTCAAATTCGTGGCTAAATTCCAAATTTACATTTTCTATGTTTCTTCAAAATTTTCCCAAATTCCTATCAATTTCCATGCTTAATCCATGCATATAATCTTGTATTTATCTAACAAACGGAAGGAATTTACTTACCTTGATGTCTGACGAGAATCCCCATTGAAATGCTCTCCGAAAATCGCCCATGACAATGAAAAATGGGTGACAAATGACATAAACCCGTCTTAAAACATTCTGCCCAGGCACCTGCGATCCAATGGCCGCTCTTGCGGCTCCGCACCTGTGGAAATTCCATCGCAGATGTGGCTCCGACTCAACCCAGCATTTCTCGCTTTTGCGGTCCATTCTTCGCACCTACGCTTCCTCAGGTGCGACCCATCTTCCTCACTTGCGGCCTTCTCAGCTCCAGCCCAGACTCGCACTTGCGGTGCCTTAGCTGCATCTGCAGCTCTGCACCTGCGGTCAAACCCTTGCAGGTGCGATTACACTAGATGACAACAACCTTCAGCCTTCTCCAACTTCAAACATTGATCCGTCAATCACCTGGAATCCACCCGGGGCCCCCCGAGACCCCGTCCAAGCACACCAACCTATCCCAAAACATGACACGGACTTAATCGGGCCCTAAAATCACATCAAACAACGCAAAAATCACGAATTGTACTCAAATCCAATTCTTTAAAAACTTAAAATTTGAAACTTCTACATCCGACGCTAAAACCTATCAAATCACACCCGATTGACCTCATATTTTGCACCCAAGTCATATTCAGCATTAGAGACCTTCTCCAACTTCTAGAATGGCATTCCGACCTCGATATCAAAACTTCTACTTCCGATCGGATTTCTCAAAAACCTTCAAATTCCTATCTTTAGCCAAATGGATTCAAAATGACCTATGGACATCCAAATTCACTTCCGATTGTGCTCCCAACTCCAGAATCACCATACAAAGCTGTTCCCACACTCGAAATCCCAAACGGACATCAACAACACTGAAATGCACTTTAAGCCCAAATTTATAAAAATTTTCTAAAATGCTAACTCCCACAATATACGCCGAAACGCTTTCGGGGTATCCAAAACCCGATCCGAACATACGCCCAAGTCCAAAATCTTCATAATAAACTGCAGTAATCTTCAAATCCTGATTCTGAGGTCGTTTACTCAAAATTTCAATCTTAGTCCATTTCTCCAACTTAAGGCTTTTGTAATGAGAATTTTCTTTACAACCCAACTCTAAACTTCCCGAAATTCAATTCCGACCACACCTACAAGTCAAAACACCTGAAACGAAGCTGCTCACGACTTCAAACCGTTGAACGACGCGCTAGAGCTCAAAGCGATCGGTCGAGTCGTTACAAGTATTTTAAGTAATTTGATATAATTCCTAATTATGTGGATTGTTGGGTAATGGGAGATTACATAGTTAATTAAGGAATTGATTGGGTAATTAATTACATTTGGGGGAAGATTAGCTAAATAATTAGACATTTTGATTAGCCTAATCCCCCCTCCCCAAACGTGGCAACAAACTTTGCCAATGTGATGAATCTTCAAGTCACTTGGTAAGGTGTCATTTTAATGGATTAGTCATGATCTTAGTGGGTGAAGAAAGAGGCATATTGATGAGTAATGTAAAGATTTTTCATAGCATCTTCATAATTCAACAAGATCTCATAAGTGTCTTCAAGAAATCAAACGAAAATTCTTAGTATTTTAGCAACATGAGATTTTTCAATTTTAAGGGAATGCAGTGAAATCCTTCTCAAGAATATCATATGGGTTTTTCCCTACTTCGATCCGTCGTAATGAGTTTTATCGCAATTGACGTGTATTAAAGGGATTGTCAAGAGAATCGGCTCAGGTATATTAAGGCTAAACCTTTCCTTCATTTTGGCATGATCTCGCAATTACATGTGTTTTATAACGAGTCATAAAGAGACGTTCATATTTTAGAATTTATATACATTATACTAGTCTCATGAGTTACAATATTATCCCTCATTGAGATTATATTCAATTGAGTATTGTCTCCTTCCAGTAAAGAGAGAAGAGGTTCTATATTTATATACAGTATTAGAGTTTTTACCACCATCGCGCTATAATGCGTAGGCAGGCCCCTATTGGGAAACCTCAGATCAGATGGTAAGTTATATACCGAGCCTGCTGTGGCCGAGCGCCTATGAGCGAGACTAGTTGGCGAAGATACAAAGCTTAGTATGGCCGAGCGCCTATGAGCGAGCCTACTACAACAAAGCAGTTATATATACCGAGCCTTATAAGGCTGGACAACTATTTTACTTACTATATTGAGAGAGTTGAGTCAGTATCAGTAGCTGAGCATATCTTCAGATTATCTTTGACTCCGAGTTAATTTCAGTTATTATATTATTAGTTCAGTTTCAGCTTTTAGTATATTGCCTTACATACTCGGTACATTATTTCGTATTGACGTTCCTTTTTTTGGGGTGTTGCATACCATGCGTGCAGGTTCAGACAGACAGACGGGTAGATATCCTCATTAAGTGTTTCCCGAGTTCAGCTTGATCGATAAGCTCCATGCCCTTCGAAGTTGCTGGGTCTAGAACTTTACGTACATTATGTGTATATGTGTATATATGTTATTAGTAGGCCGGGGCCCTGTTCCGATCACGATACATCCATTAGTAGAGGCTTGTAGACATATCCTGTCAGTTAGTAGTATGTTGGGCTTGTAAGCCTGGTATGTATATTTTGTTGGTTTGGTAGCTGTAGTAGTTATGACGGCCTTGTCGGCCCAACTTTATATTGATGTTTAGTCAGTGTTCGCAAATTGTCTTGCAATATGGCTCGGGCCAAAGTATGACATTATATGTTCAGAATCCCTTAGTCGCAAGTTGGTACGCAAGGATAGGTGAGGCACCGGGTGCCAGTCTCGCCCCCAGGTTCGGGGCATGATAGAAGTGGTATCAGAGTAGTTCTGTCCTAGGGAGTCTACAAGCCGTGTCTAGTAGAGTCTTGTTTATGGGTGTGTCATGCACCATACTTATAAGCAAGAGGCTACAGGGCATTTAGAACTGTCACTCTTTCTTCTTATTCTAGATCGTGTGGTAGAGCTCAGTTGTAAGAAATCGATTTCCTAAGCTCTATCTTATTCATAATATGACGATGCCTAAACCCGGAAGGACAATTGGTAAGAGATTGAATATGGCTAAGGAAGAGTTGAGTCAGAGGAACTCGATTTTTCTTGATGAGTAAATGTAAGGTCTTCAGTAGATCATGTGTGTACTAAGACGTGTAAGACTTTTGATAAGGAGCGTTAAGGAAAGAATATCTATCCACCAATATGGTAACAGTCAATGAGAAATTTAGAAGATAGATACAAGTTTTAACAAGTAAAAGAAGCAAGGTGAATAAGGATACGAGGTACCCAGTAAATGAAGATTAATAGTATTTACAGTTCATGTAGAGGAGTACAAGAATTTTGAGTTACCTTCAACTGTAACATAGGTATGTACAAATGGTCACACCCATCTTAGTTATTCCCTATGGGGGCTAATAAAAATAGTTAAGATAAGGACGGATATCAGGATCCAATTGGGGCTAGAATGACCCAAAATATTGGATGGATTGTTGGTGTTAGTTAACATTTCCAGTGGACATTGCAAATGTGCTAATAGATCTCATTGTGAGACACCCAGATGGTGCGATCTAGAATAATATAGCTAGATATAAATACTAGAATGATCAAAAATTGCAGAAGATAGGTAGTGAAATCCTAGAAGAGATAAATATTACCTTAGTTTGGCCCCCGTTCCTAGTAAAGAAAGAATGTTAGGCAAGTCGAAGATCCAGTAGGCGGAGCAAGGGGAGCTAAAAGTAAAAGAATGTCGTGTTGAAATTTTCAAAATGAAGTGATAGACAGAAATGTTAACAGGAAATGAGAAGAGAATTAATAAAGCATTATGAGTAAGATATGATGCATGGGTGACAATGGTAGAAAAAAAGAAAAGAAAAAAATGATGGTATTACAGAGTATATAGTCAAGTGAAGGAAAAGATGAGAGGAGCCAGGCCTTGAGACAACAAAAGAATATAGGCTATAAAGTCATATCCTCATTTTGAGAAATAAGTTCATGACTCCAACGCGACTACCAAAAGGGAGAGTTAAACCCTAAAGTAATAGACATCAGTATGAGCTGGTGAGCAAGATAAACTAAACATGAATTAGGGACAAAGTGATTTTATAATAGTCAGCATCATGAGAATATCAGATTGCATTATGGAAATAATAAAATGGACAACAAAATAAGATTCATGAGATATTCACAGAATGGTCATTCAGGAAGACACTTCCCTAAAGTAAGCAATATGAGCAAGGTTAAGCTTAAGGGACTGTATGTGCCAGTTATACTAAGTGTCACCTCGTGAGTAAGGAATTTTTTTATCCTTGATATAGAAGGATTACCGCAAGGCGAGTAAGGGTCATCGATGATGTGAAAAGACGCCAAAGATGAAAAGGTAAAACATCTATAGGTAGATCGTCATAGCGCTAGATTTTAGTACTCCCCTAAAGGGGGGATATTGAGTGATGTGGCATGAAGTCAAAATTAAGTGGTTCTAGTAGTCATGGAATGGTAAAGGAAGAATGCGATAAAAATGATAAAGGGATGAGATTGCACTTATTCAAATCCTACATATATGCTACGATTCCAGAACATTATGCAAGCACGATGTTAAGGAGAGGAAGTAAGGGTTCCGGCCCCGAATGTTTTTGATAAATAAGAAGCTAATACAAAAGGTAAGTTCAGATAATATGAATAACCCAAGAAAGATTACATGGAATATTGATATGAGAACGGACCAAAGAGTAGTTAGCAGTTGACTCAGGAAGGGCCTAGTTATGGCTACACATGTCGTTACAGACAAATCAACAGATTGTGGAAGATAAACATAGTAAAACCCAATATAGTGAATTCAGCCTCGCAATAATGTCATTGTACTACTTGAGATATATTCAAATAAGAGTTGAGATAGTTAAAGGTACCGTATGAATGTTACAGGAATGAAAGATAGTGCCACTGGGATACGAATAATTGTAAGAATGGAAGGACATCAAAAGGTCCGTAATAAGCTCACAGCTTTGCATGAGTCAGAGGGTCCTCCATAGGTACTACAATGAAAGACTAGCTGAGGAAATAAGGGAGAAGGCTTCAACCTAATCTCAGTGACCCAAATAGGGAATGGTCTTATAATAACAGCCTCACAACAACATCGAATGCATTCCATAAGAAAGTGGCACCTATCGTGGCTAATGAAAAGGTAATATTCATGATCATATAGGTTGTATGAAATTCCAATATGTATGGGCACTAAGATAAGTGAAGTATTCATGCAACAAGTGGCACGACGACCATGAAAAACAATTTCTTGCATTTAAAGAAAGTTGAGAAGGAATGAGAGGAATTATTTGATTAATGATCAAGAGTTTGTTACATGATGAACGCACTTAAGAGTTCAGAGTATTATTCACGTAGCATATAAGTTGACAATCATACAGCCATAGAAGACTCTGGTATAAGTTAAAAGAAAGAATTGAGTCCAAGTTATAGGCAACAAATTGAATTGTTAGAAGATTGTATCATGGATATCCCAAAGCGTCCATGAAAGGCTAAAATAATAACTAATACCATGAGCCGCAGATCATAAGATAGCTTAAGCCTACATTAAAGTTGACCAGAAGGAAGAGGAAACTAAAGAGTTACATCAACGAATTAAATCAGGAGTCTGATTATTGGACCCAAAAACTTATAGAAGCCGTGATTGAGAACATAGTAGAATCACTCTTAATATCAGAGGCACAAGAGAGATAGTACAACAACCATATTCTATAACGGTTCTACGAGAAATCCAGTTAGAAGAGTAACATGCTCATAAGAAGTCAATATAAAACTCCCACTGGATTGTGTATACACTAGAGGTGCAAGTATTATAATAGAGCTTCAGGTTGTGGATGTAAATTATACCTATGTGGAAGGGAGGCCGTGAAAGAAATAAAAGATGTGTTGAGAGATTTTAAGGCAAATAAGGTAAAGGTGAACAACGTACGAGATACTCAAGTGCAGAAGGTTGTGAATAAGTCTATACTTCGGATAGAAGACTAGAAGTGCTGGGATTCAGTATCCAGGAATGATAGCAGCGTCGTCGGTAGCATATCATTCAGCCTATGGTTTCTAGGTATCGATAGGACTAGTTAAGAGAGTAAATAAGAGTTAGCAACAATGTGATGCCTCACTTGATGTTCCATAATAACACAAGGAAATCCATGGTACAAGCAAGTTGAAGGAATGTTACGAGTAGTATAAATAGATATTTGTAGGTCGCAAGCTAAAGTATGGTAAAGCGAAAAGATTTTAGGAAGACAGAAGTAAGAATAAGAAACGACAAGTAAGAAGGCGACGAGAAGGGATAAGTCCTTAGAATTAAGCCCATGAGAAGAGGAATTATAGAAAGCTCAGTATAGCCTGAATATACTCAAGGGAGTCTAAGACTACTAGAATTAAAAGAGGTGGAATGCTGCCCTGGTAATATAATAAGGGTGTAATTGTTATGGATGAAGGACGACATTTGGGCCTTCGAATGAGTAATGATTTCATTAATTGTATAGAATTAAAATACCTATGTAAGGTAAAATCACATTGGGATGCTATGAAATACGATTATGGAAATATAGCACTGTATCGGCCGCAGGTGGATCATGAAAGTCACTTCAAATGATCCTCAATGCAACGTGAGCCCTAGTGACTACGTAAGAGGTTTCAAGTTATCAGTGGTAGAGTGTAGATCAATATTGAGGTAAATCAACAATGGGTGGATAAGGGTTACAAAATATGAGATAAGAGTAGGCCATCATTCTTAAGATGAACAATAATGAGGAAACATTAAAGGACTTGGATTTATACATATATGATAAGTAGCGAAAGAGTAACCTGGAGTTTCGTAGAAGACCTCAGTAACAATAAATTGAAGTAAGAATTATGGTATAGTATGACCTACCTAGATGCAGTAAAGTCATACGAATGGATAACCAGTTCTATTAAATAAGATATAACAATATTCGTAAGTTTAACAAAGTATCGAGCAAAGAGCTTCATTGTACTTATAGATGCCCAGAGGGACATCTTATTCAGCTCTGAATATGTTCACAAAATGAGGCCTAGAGATTGGCTAAAAGCTGAAGGAAAAAGGAGAGAAGAGGCGCATAGGCGCACTTACAAAGTCAGAGTCGTACATGCTGCATGATAAAAAAGAGCAACAGTTACAAGATTGGAATGATTTCGACCATGAGTCATGGTGTGAGAAAGAGGCTTAATGGGGGGAATGCCCTGGCGTTTGGGATTCATTCACCGAAAAGTTTCCTAGATGGCAAGAGAAGTACTAAATTATTTGCAATAGCTATGAGTTATGAGAATGATAAGTCCATCAGTCAACATTCGAGGACGAATGTTCCAAAGGGGGAATGATGTTACACCCCATATTTTCATACGTGAAAGAACGCCATAAATAAATTGATGGAAGCTCAGTAATGAGATGTTACATCCCGTATTTTTGTACATTAAAGTTTCATCATAAGTTAATCAACGTAAGTTCGGTAACGAGATTATTTTGGGATTATAAATATTATGCTATTTCAAAATAAATGATAAGTAAATTCATGAAGGTGAGAGGGTAAGCAAATCAAAGAAAATGAATTTCGTCGAAGTTTGACATTTTGGGATAAAATACGGCCCGAGCTAAAATACACGGTATTTATGGACTAGTACCATACAAGGTACCACATGACCATGATAGTAAGGTGCATAAAATGTGTTAAAGGTGAGTAGTTTTTGAAGTAATTTGATATAATTCCTAATTATGTGGATTATTGGGTAATGGGAGATTACCTAGTTAATTAAGGAATTGATTGGGTAATTAATAATATTTGGGGGAAGATTAGCTAAATAATTAGGACATTTTGATTAGCCTAATCCCCCACCCCCAAACGTGGCATCAAACTTTGCCAATGTGATGACTCTTCAAGTCACTTGGTAAGGTGTTATTTTAATGGGTTACTCATCACCCTAGTGGGGCCCACATCCACTAAGGTATAAGACCTCTCTAACTTAAAAAAAAGAGGCATATTCATGAGTAATGTAAATAATTTTCATAGCATCTTCATAATTCAACAAGATCTCATAAGTTTCTTCAAGAAATCAAACGAGAATTCTTAGTATTTTAGCAAAGTGAGATTTTGAAATTTTAAGAAAATACGGTGCAATCCTTCTCAAGAATATCATTGGATTTTTCCGTACTTCGATTCGCCGTAATGTGTTTTGTCTCAATTGACGTGTATTAGAGGGATTGTCAAGAGATTCGACTCTTGTATGTTAAGTTTAAAACTTTCCTTCATTTTGGCATGATCTCGTAATTACATGCGTTTTATAATGAGGCATAAAGAGAAGCTCATATTCCCGAATTTATATACATTATCCTAGTCTTATGAGTTACAGTATTCTCCCTTATCGGGACTTTATATTGAATTGAGTATTATCTCCTTCCAGTCAAGAGAGAAGATGTTCTATATTTATATATAGTATTATAATATTTTCACCACCATTGACCTATAATCGGTGAGCAGGCCCCTATTGGGCAACCTCTGATCAGATGGTAAGTTATATACTAAGCCTGCTATGGCCGTGCGCCTATGAGAGAGCCTACTACGACAGGGCAGTTATGTATACCGAGCCTTATAAGGCCGGACAACTATTTTACTTACTATATTGAGAGAGTTGAGTCAATATCAACAGGTGAGCATATCTTCAGATTATCATTGACTCCCAGTTACTTTCAGTTTTTATCAGTTCATTTTCAGCTTTTAGTATATTATCAGTTATTATATTATATGTTTAGAATCCCTTAGTCGCAAGTTGGTAAAAATTGATAGGTGAGGCACCGGGTGTTGGTCTCGCCCCCCGAGTTTGGGGCATGATAGAATGAATGGGAGTACTGAGTGACTGAATCTCTGAGAATATGCATATGATTTCATCACTGCCTTGTACTTCAGTTGGCATATATATATCTCACATGTAGATATCGAGGTGCACCATTTGTTGTTTCAGTTGTACTTGAGATATCTTATCTATTTGGGCTTTAACTGTTAAACTTGAGAGCATGTTTACATTTTTGTACTGTATTTGTGCAATTGAATTGTACTATATGATGCTCGTCACTGCTTTCAGCCCAATAGTTAGACCTTTTACTTAGTGAGTTGGTTGTACTCATGTTACACGTTGCACTTCATGTGCAGATCCAGGTGTTTCTGAACAAGGTGGGTGCTGATTCTCAGAGTCGTTAATTTTTTCCGAGATTTTTGAGGTAGCTTCTCTAGCTTCCTCAAGCCTTGATCTCCTCTCCTATTGCTCAGTTTTTATTTATTCATGTCACGCTCCCAATCCGGGGGGCAAGACTAGCTCCCGGTGCCTCCCTCACCTATCCTTGCCAACCAACTTGCGACTAAGGGACTCTAAACATGTAATGCCATACTTTGGCCATGGGCCACATTGCAAGACAATTGCGTATGCTGACTAAATATCAATATAATGCTGGGCTGACAAGGCCGTCATAACTACTACAGCTAACAAACCAACAAAGTATACATAGAAAGCCTACAAGCCCAACATACTGCACTAACTGACAGGATATGCCTACAAGCCTCTACTGATGGCTATACTGTGATTGGAACACAGCCCCAAACTACTCATAACGTATATACATATGTAAACAATATGTACATAAAGCTCTAGACTCGGAAACTCCGAAGGGCATGGAGCTTACCGATTAAGTTGAACTCGGGCAACACCTAATGATCAGGTCTACCCGTCTGTCTGTTTAAACATACACGCATGAAATACAGTGTCCGCAAAAAAGGAACATCAGTACGAAATAATGTACCGAGTATGTAAGGCAATATACTGAAAGCTGAAACTGAGCTGATAATATAATAACTGAAAGCAACTGGAAGTCAAAGATAATCTAAAGATATGCTTACCTGCTGATACTGACCCAACTTTCTCAATATAGTTAGTAAAATAGTTGTCCGGCCTTATAAGGATCGATATATATATATAACTGCTCTGCCGTAGTAGACTCACTCATAGGCGCTCGGCCATACTAGGCTCTGTATCTCGGCCAACTGGTCTCGCTCATAAGCGCTCGACCATACTAGGCTCGGTATATATCATACCATCTGATTAGAGGTTGCCCAATAAGGGTCTGCCCATTGATTATAACTCGATGGTAATAAAAATACTGTAATACTTTATATATAGATTCTCTGATCTCTTACTTGTAAGGAGGAAATAATCAATTGAATATCGTACTTACAAGACTAAGAAAAATATACGTAAATTCCGGAACATGAATTTTTCCTTTATACCTCGTTATCAAACTTGTATAATTACTAAATCATGCAAAATGAAGGAAGAGCTTAGCCTTAACATACCAGAGTCGATTCTCTTGACAACCCCTCTAACATACATTAATTGTGACAACACATGTGACGGAAATATCGGAGTAGATAAAAAATTTCGTATGATATTCTTGAAGCAATAGCGTTGCTACGTCCCTTGGCTAAAACTCTTTGTAAATAATGTTGCTATATTCCTTGGCAGAATATCTTTGTCAATCACGTTACCATATTCCTTTGTTGAAAGTCTTTTAAGAGATTAGGAAAATGATTCTTGAACTAGAAAAGTTATATTTAATTTTTAGGTGGGCCCCGTTTTTGGGGACTAGTCTTGCCCAAGGACCCCTTAATGTGCCACATATCCTAATGACTAATGTGTCATAAAATTGGGCTTAATTTGATGCCACCTTGGATTTTAATGCTTATCCAAGTGTGCTTAATTAATTACCCAATAATTTCTTAATCAACTAGGTAATCTCCCATTACTCAATAATTAATCAATTACCCGCATAATTAAGAATTATCTCAAATTACTTAAAATACTACTCACTTTTAACATACCTTATACACCTTACTATCATGGTCACATGGTGTCTTGTAGGGCACTAGTCCATAAATACGGGATATTGTAGCTTGGACCGTATTTATCTCAAAATGTCAAACTTCGATTAAATTCACTTTCTTCGACTCACTTACTCTTTCACCTTTACGAATTTACTCATCACTTGTTTGAAATAGCATAATACTTATAATCTCAAAATAATCCCATTCATGAACTTATGTTAATTAAATTATGATAAAACTTTAATCGTACGAAAATGCGGGATGTTATATCTCATTTCCGTACTTTTATCAATTTACTTATGGTGTATTTTTACGTACAAAAACATGGGGTGTAACAATTCAGTTTTAGTTTCTTAGGCACTGATTCAGAATATATTGTTGTATAGATGCTCATGCACTTTATGACACCCCGATTTTGGGATACATTTGTATTGAGTTGCGACAGATTTTTATCAGTTTTACGTGAATTTTATTTATTTAAACTTGTTTTAGCATATCTTAAATTTGAAAGTGTTGGAAATGTCTGCGTAGCCGGCTTGTCTAGTACCACGATAGGTGACATCACGACAGGTTGATTTTTGGGTGGTGACAAGTTGGTGTCAAAGCCTGGGTTACATAGGTCTCACGAGTAATGAGCAGGTTTAGTAAAGACTTGCGGATCGCTACGGAGACGTTTGTACTTATCTTCGGCATGCTGCCGAACCCATAGGAAAACTTCGCATTCTTGTATTCTTGTCGTGCAAATTATTTGATGCCGAAAACTAAACTTTTGTGATTCTATTCTCCCATAGATGGCCAGGACACATGCTATCGGGCCAAACAGACAACCACCAGTACCACATACTAGGGCCATGAAAGGCCGGTGTTTGGTAGTTGCAGCTGATGCAGCAGCTAGAGCATCCACTGGTCGCTCCAACTCAGGAGTAGGTTCTAGATGTGGTTGAGCCAGTGGGGCCAACTCAGGCCCCAGCTATGCCCCTTCAGAAGGCTTTGGCTCAGATATTGACTGTGTGTACTAGCCTCGCTCGGGCGATTTCAGTTCAGACTGTATCACCTACTTCTCAATGGNGGGGGGGGGGGGGGAGGTGCTCAAACTCCCGTCGCCCGTACTCTAAAGTAGATGATGTAGGGACTTCAAAAATCGGAAATACTACATGCCCAGTTGGTAGCAGCTGTTCAGGACCAGGTGGGTACCTTATGAGTGATGATGAGCGGAAGAGACTTGAGAGATTTTGGAGACTCCAGCCTCTATTATTCAGTATTGCTGAGTTAGAGGATGCGTAGGACTTATTGGATATGTGCCAGCAGATTCTTCATACGTTGGGTATTCTGGAAACCAGTGGGGTCTAGTTTACTACTTTTTAGTTTACTGGGGCTGTCTTCGGATGGTGGGATGCCTATTAGAGGAAAAGGCCAGTCAGTGCTGCACCATTTTCATGGCATGAGTTCTCTGTTCTCTTCTTGGAGAAGTTTGTGCCATAGACCTGCATGAAGGAGCTGCGCAGACAGCTCGAAAAACAACGTCAGTTTCCCACAATTGCCCATTCAATTCCTCAATCAAAGTCTCAAGTTTCCAAGCTCTAACCCCCAATTTAACCACTGACTTTTCCAATAATTTCACCCTAAATCAGTCCAAAATCACATAGAAACGACTTTTAGGATCAAAAATCTTACCTCAACGAAGTTCCCTTGAATTCTCCCTTCGAACCCCTCACTCAACGCTCAATCCCGGATGAAAACATTGAAGCAATAGCTCCAATTCGTGAAGGATGGGTATTTATACTTCCTGACTAGTGAAACCGCACCTGCGCTCACTTCTCCTCATATGCGGTCCCAAGTGCGCACTTATGGAAAATCACTTCAAGCCAATTTCTCGCACCTGTGGTGAATCACCCGCACCTGCGGCTTCACAGGTGCGGTCCAGGTCTCACACCTGTGACTTTCTCCAGCCTGACCAATTATCGCACCTATGCAAGACACCTTGCACCTGCGGCATCGCACCTGCGGCTACCCTTCCGCAGGTGCGCCCACACCATAAACCTGGCACCCGCAGCTCCTTCAGCTGCATTTTCCAACTTTAATCAATTCAACCCATGATTCAAGCCTAAGATTCCTAATACTTCCGAAAATCACCAACGATGCCGAAACGAACGAAAATAAGTTCGAATGACCTGGAAATTTGCACACACATCCAAAATGACACTACGACCTGCTCCAACTTCCGGAATTCCATTCCGACCCCAATTAGCCTATTTTCCACTGCCGACGGGAAATCACCAAAAACTCAACTTCGCCATTTCAAGCCAAATTCTACTCCGGACATCGAAACCACATTCCGAACACACCCCTAAGTCCCAAATCAGCTAACGAATCTATCCGAGCCATATAATCTACATTCCGCGGTCATTTACCAATAACTCAACTCCCAGTTGACTTTTTCAACTATTAAGCCAATTTAAGAGATTAAGTGTCTCAATTCTCACCACGACCATTCCGAACCAACCGACCCCAACACATCATAAACAGACTAAGCAATGCATGACGAGGCAGCAAGAGGAATAACGGGGCTAATCTCACGGAACGACCGACCGGGTCTTAACATTGACTTTTTTATTTTGATAAAAATCAACTATTTGCATTGGCTCGGGCTAAGGTTTTCCCACCTATGACTGATGAGGAGTAGAAGAGATTGGAGCGGGTTGGAAGACTTAAGCCTCCGGTTCAGTGGATCAGAGTGAGAGGATGGTCAGGATTTTATTGGTAGGTGTTAGTTGATCCTTCGCACATCGGGTATCTTGGAGACCAATCGAGTAGAATTCACTATATCTCATCTGGCTGGGGCAGCTTAGCGATGGTGGAGGAGTTATGATTTGAGCAGGACAATAGATATTGTTCCACTTACATGGCATGATTTCTCGATTCTCTTCTTATAGAAGTTTGTCCCACAGACTTGCAGGGAGGAGTTGCATAGGAAGTTTGAGCAGCTACGCCAGGAGTCTGAAAGTGACCTAGTATGAGATGAGATTTTCAAACTTGGCTCATCACGCGGTATGGTTTGTCCCAATGAGGGGGAGAAGATTAGGAGGTTCATTGATGGCCTAAACTATGGGTTAAGAATCATTATGGCTTGGGAGATTGCAACAGGTACGAGGTTTGACTAGGTTGCCAATGCTGCTAGATTCTTAGATTTGGTTCTCGTGTAGTTGCACGAGGATAGGGAGGGCTAATGACGTCCAAATCCACTACTAAAAAGTAAATGGACACGGTCTCATGCGATATAATTTACCTAACTATGAGTCGGGATCGAATCCCAACAGAGAACAATATGTAGGAGATTAGACGTGTAAGAGAAGTATCACTTATTATGTTAAGCCAAACACTTAGAAAATGTTCTGAGAAAATATTTATATCCAATTGCGAAAATAAAAACTAATCTAGAAAGAAAATAAAATTATCAATGACTACAAGAATGGATGCATAAGGAATTAAACTCAAGTAACGATCCAATGTATTTCACTATTTTACAAATATGAGCGAGTTTATTTAATAAGTCTCGGTAATAATTCTATATTAGCTTCTTCAGAAGACTAACAAGACTTCTTATATAATTATCCCTAAAACAATTAAGAGATTAAGAACACCACAAATGGCTACAAGTTGTTCAATCCTATCCCTAGGTAGAATCTATAAAGGAGAATTTCCCCTTCTACTACGCAAAAAGGATCAAATTTATCCTCCGTCATACTTTCAATACAAAAATACCCCTATCGTTATCTAAATGGTTCAAATACACCCCTATTCCGTTAAGTTTGTCTAAGGTGGACTCCCAATCCCATGTGGCACTAATATTTAGATGAGGTGCACACCACATGGCATGCCACCACATCACTCCAACCCATTTACCCTTTTCCCTCTATTTATTCCACCCCTCTTCAACCACTGCCACAATCTACCACTACCATTTTCACCACCTCCACATTTGCTCATCCACAGAGCCACCCCAAAAATTTTGGACTTGATTCGTCCAAATCACACACAAAAACGTTTCTCCTCAAAATCTTCACCTTACTTTGCACAATGCATCTCATACTTGGATATCGTTACGGAATTTAATCCAATGTCTATTTATAAATTCATTGACATGCAGGGAATAAAGACATCCAAATTTTGTTTGTTTAATTTCTTGCTCTTTGTTTTTACCTTTGAGCAACTGGTGCTTGATAAGTTGATTTAAACTCTTATGTTATACCTACGTATGGTTTTTACCTGATGAAATTCCGTATGTGAAGTTGCAATGCTAGCTGCCTTTATTTTATAGTATGATATTTCCTTTAGCCTCTGTAATTCTTTTACATGTGATGTAACCAGCAAAATCTTATACAATATTGACTCATTTCAATTTCAGCTTTGTTATAGATTTTTGGTTTAGGGAATGATAGAGACAAAGCCTTGAACTGGTCCATTCGATATGTTATACAAAAAATACTCAGCGAATCCATGGTATATGATGGTAATGTCGATGGTGGGAGTGGCGAAAAGGGGGTATGAGGTAGTGGTAGTAGAAAAAATGGAGGGGAGGGGTAAATGGATTGGGATGATGAGTTGGCATATCAGGTGGTGTCCACCTTACTAAAATACCAGTGCCACATGGGATTCAGAATCCACCTTAGATAAATTTAATGGAAGAGGGATATATTTGAGTTCTTTGGGCATAGATAGGCATATTTTTATACTGAAAGTATAACGGAGGGTGAAATTGATCCTTATCGCATAGTAGAAGGCCAGATTTGACCATTTTGCATCTATAAAGTGAGGGTTAAAGCCTCAAGCTCTGGTTAATTAATCTTTCCCAACCCCAAATTATCTTTTCCAAAATTAATTCGAAGTTAATGGACGAGTCTTAGGGTTAGATAATCCATTTGGAAACATTAAAGAACAAGAATAATTAAAGAAACAATATCTCACTTCATAATAAATAGAAATAGTTCAATACGTAAGCACAAAAAGATATTTAATCCACACTTTAAATATGAATATTTTCATAAACAAGATTCAAGTGCTGGAAATAATACTACACACTTAGATATACAATACAAATCAAGGAAATGAAGAAGTGAGCATAAATGAGTAAGAATTCTTAACCAAAAGCTTTAAATCTTCAAGACCCAAGTGTATGTGCAAGAACCCTAGCTCCAAAACTCTTCTTCTTTAGTCTAGGAACAGAAAAATAAGCCAAAGATCTATTTCCAATAAGGTAGGTCGTGTATTTGTGGGTTTGAAATTGAGAAAATGTGAAATTCCATCAAAGTCCTCAGCTGAAGCCCGTTGACCTCACTTGTAGAAACATCATCCCAAGTGCGGCTCCACAAAAGCGGACTTCCTTTTGTAGATGTGTAAACTCAGGGGAACTTCCTACTACGCAGATGCTGGCATGTTTCCGCAGATGTAGCTCCGTATATGTGGATTGTCAATCGCAGATGTGATGCTTGTGTGGAATTCCCTTCACCACAGATGTGGACCAAATAGTCGCACAAGCGACTCCGCATGCGCGAATTGTTACCACAGATGCAGTCCCAGTGCAGTATAGCCCATCTCCGCAGATGCGACCTTCCACTTCGCAGATGCAATGTCTCATACGCGAACTGTGTTCCGCAGATGCGGAATCACTGAAGGATTTTGCACTTTTTTGTACTCTTTTTGCTCAATTCCACTTTAATTGAATTCAACTCTCTTCATGGCATCATATACCTAAAGATATAGCAACACACACCATAAACAACCTCATATGATAATTAAAGGACGCAAAATATAAAGAAAATAGACTAAAATAAATGGTAAAATCACCACTCATCAACACCCCAACTTAAAGCTTTTTCTTGTTCTCGTGCAAATGAAAACCAACAATTCAATGAGGTTCTACCATTTAAAGCACAAGTGGCATTGCTATCATTCATAAATCACATTCTCCAATTAAGCACCATACTTATGGATTTGGTTGGTACTAATAATTAGGCTCAAGCATGTGAATCTCAACCAAATAGCTCACTCATTTAGAAACAACTTCAAGAAATGCAAAGGAGATTCAAAATAATCAAGTGGCAACAAAAAGCATCAAGAAGTGACTCAAATGCAGTAGTCTACTACATATTCTTAATTTACTCAATTCGAGATATATGAATGTCACCAATCCATCTGAATCCATGTGCCCTCCTAATAAAGAAAGTCCCAAAATTACCATATTTAACATAACAACACAAGGGACAAATTCACAAAGACACTCACTCTCAACACATAATTTCAAATATCATGCCATAAGCTTGCCCATTATTTTAATTCGCCGCTCCGTCAAGAACATTCTATTGGACATCGCATAATGATCTTTCAAGCTTATAATGTAGGTTTAGGGAAGGGTCGGATAAGTATTTGGGATACAAGTGACTACACCCTCCTTGAACACTACTCACATTTGTCATTCTTTTTGCACTTTGCTTCTTTTTAAACCACATAGCCCTTATTGACATCTAGTTACAACAATAGAAACACCTTAAAGTACCTCTCTAATTTTCTCAATCAATTTTTTTTTTCAACTATTATTTTTTGGAGCTTGAGTATATTCATATAAACAACTTTGAGGTATATGGTTGTACACACAATGTACAACCTTACCAATTTACAAATTGACACCAACACCCTCAACATAGGCTTTTAGCCTCATTCTCAAAATTCAAGGAGGGACGAGTTGAAAAGTGGGAATTATTTCACAAAAGGGTTAAGGTTTGTAAGGAGGTAGCCAAAGAAAAGGTTGAAGGATCAAATGGGGGTAAACTAGTAATAATATTTATGCAATGGTAGTCTTGAAAGGCTAAAAAGGCTTTTTCAAATATCACAAAGAATGCTTAAGGTCATCCCTCCAACTAAACATAATTAACACTAGCAATGAAAGACCAACCGGGCAAGTTTTAGATGATTGAAGTAAACACAAGAAATATTTATAACAAAAACTAACACACATGGCACATGAACTAATCAAGACGGATCAATTTCACTTCTTAATAAGAGCATATAGAGCAATATCATGCCAACTAGTGGTCAAAGAGTAACCGAAATAGCCAAAAGGTTATCACAATTATTCTTCCCCATGCAACTTACTAAAACAAAATATCTGAGGGGTGTTCTTAATTCACACTTCACATACAAGAGACTAATTTTATTATTACCAAATAATCCAAAAGTCTCCACATAACAAAGAAAGACTAATTCCCTTAAGAAAGTCGTCACGCCATCCATCATAGGGAAAAGTCACCTGGTTCAACACAAAAATGTTCCTCGGGAAAGAACCGTAGCATAAAGAAAACCCAAAGAAATACTACTAAAGAGATAAAAATAATATAAACTAAAACTACTGAAGAAGATAAAATAAACACTAAAGAAATAAAAATAAAATTAAAAAAACTACTAATGAAAATAAAATAACAAAAGCAACTAATACTAAAGGAAAACAAATAACATAAACTAAAAACAACTAAAGAAAATAAAGAAAGAAAAATAAAATAGAATAACAAAAGTGACTAATCTGCAAATATATAATCAATCGCAACTACACTCGGCAAGAGAACATGATAAGCAATAATAAAACAAGTCCATCAAGGGCACCCAATATCCATACCACAACATAAACCCGTTGTTGGTTGATTTCCCAATGCACACGCAAGTGTACGTGGTCGACAAGTAATATAGGATTTTAAGTCCAGATATCGTACCCACAGGGACTTGTGATTAACTATCAACTAAGCTGAACTCAAATAAAGATTTAACTTAATTTAATCTAGAATAGTAAATTAAGAGATTAAAGAGATTAAAGAGATTACTAACTTAAAGACTAATTCAATGCA